>JAXIVJ010018555.1:0-15000 GCA_036785665.1 Chirona hameri
TGGTGTCGGGTCGTCAGCACGAAAGAATCGTTGACCGGGGGGGGGGCGAGTATATGACTTCCCGGAACCCAAAATCACAACCTCCCAGAATGGTGGGGGGGGGGGGGGGGGGAGGGGGGGCAAAACATGAGTTTGCCTACCCATTTCTCGTGGGGGGGGGGGGGGAATTGCCTGATTTGGCCTAACGTAGATCCGCTCCTGGCCAGCCGTAAAATTATTTCCACTTTAAAAATGGTGAAAAGTTATTTTTGGTGACCTCACACTCCATCTCCGGCTAAGTGGTTGACGAGTATCCAAAATAGGTCATGTCAATTTAGGGTTGTGAATTCAGTGTTTCTGACAACTGTTAACCCGCGCTCCGCTGGGGTCTTCAGCTTCAGCTAGGGAGCAGTTAATATTGTTGGATTCCCAGCCTAAACAGTGGAGACTTGGCCTCCCAGGCCCCCGATTCTTAGGCATATGGGTTATGGTATTGCGGGTTTGTAAATTCATCCTTATTTTCGCAACTTTAAAGCATTCATATCGAACATATATCAGCGATTGGAGGAGAAATCGTTCAAAAGTGGGGTGTGTAACATTGCTTCCCCCAAGCTTGAAAAGCGGGGGGGGGGGGGGAGGATGGCCCCCGCCCCCCCCCCCCCGTTCCTACGCTTATGTCTATTGCCCACTCTGAAACTAGCTGAAAGACCCTAATATGTGCTCTTGTTCAAACGGCCTCGCATAACTTACGTCAAGCGCAGTATGTGGAACTTCTGCGGACGATAACGTCAAGCGCAGTATGTGGAACTTCTGCGGACGATCACGTCAAGCGCAGTATGTGGAACTTCTGCGGACGATAACGTCAAGCGCAGTATGTGGATCTTCTGCGGACGATCACGTCAAGCGCAGTATGTGGAACTTCTGCGGACGATAACGTCAAGCGCAGTATGTGGAACTTCTGCGGACGATAACGTCAATCGCAGTATGTGGAACTTCTGCGGACGATCACGTCAAGCGCAGTATGTGGAACTTCTGCGGACGATCACGTCAAGCGCAGTATGTGGAACTTCTGCGGACGATAACGTCAAGCGCAGTATGTGTAACTTCTGCGGACGATAACGTCAAGCGCAGTATGTGGAACTTCTGCGGACGATCACGTCAAGCGCAGTATGTGGAACTTCTGCGGACAATCACGTCAAGCGCAGTATGTGGAACTTCTGCGGACGATAACGTCAAGCGCAGTATGTGGAACTTCTGCGGACCATTTCCTTTGGATGGTTATTCCGAGCGTGGCAGCGAGCGGGATCTGGGGCGGGGATCGGTGCGGTGCGGTGGCCGGGCATTGGACGGGCTCTGACCCACTGGTACGGTGGCACAGTGCTAGTGGCCCGCTGCCGGCAGAACGTCCGGCTGCAAAGCAGGCGCGTTTGGCCGCGTGCCAAAGGTGCCGGGATGTGTTGGTGCAGCCCCCACCGGGAGCACTGCCTCGCTCACCGGCCTGTTCGCTCACTCACCGCTCGCTCACAGGCCGCCACCGGCCTGTTCAAATCCAGCTTATGGCTCACATTTGTCCTGAACGCAGCGCTGTTGTTGACATTTCTGCTTCGATGAACGCAGGGCAGTGGTCTGACATTTCCACTGACGTTAGTACTGAGTAGATTTTTGACCGATTTTATTGTGAGCGTCGGATGATATCCACACCTCTGTAGCTATGTGTAGTTAGTTTTGTAAATTGTAAAATGAACACGGCTGTGATGAAACGAGTGCAGGTGAAACGATCACTGCGTTGAAGCACATGTTTCATTAGTTACTTGAGGGTGGTCTGCAGTCGGATGCATTTGTTGGCGATATATCTCGTTAAAGCTCTCGCTCTCGCTCTCGCTCTCGCTCTCGCTCTCGCTCTCGCTCTCGCTCTCGCTCTCGCTCTCGCTCTCGCCAGCGGAGGCAGCGGCGTCGATCGATGCTGAGCGGTTCGGTGCGCGGCCGCAGCTGTCATCCGCGATATTTGCGCCGCCGCGTTGGTTTGGTGCGTCGCGCGCCGATTTCGTGCGTCGCGCCGCTGGTTTGGTGCGTCTCGCCGCTGGTTTGGTGCGTCGCGACGCTGGGTTGATGCGCCGCGCCGCCGGGTTGGTGTGTCGCGCCGCTGGGTTAGTGCGTCGCGTCGCTGGTTTGGTGCGTCGCGCCGCTGATTTGGTGCGTCGCACGCTGGTCCGTGCGTCGCACGCTGGTTTCGTGCGTCGCACGCTGGTTTAGTGCGCCGCTCCGCTGGGTTGGTGCGTCGCGCCGCTGGTTTAGTGCGTCGGGCCGCTGGTTTGGTGCGTCGCGCCGCTGGTTTGGTGCGTCGCGCCGCTGGTTTGGTGCGTCGCGCCGCTGGTTTGGTGCGTCGCGCCGCTGGTTTAGTGCGTCGGGCCGCTGGTTTGGTGCGTCGCGCCGCTGGTTGGTTTGGTGGACTGCACTGCGGCGTATGTTGACAGCGCGCCGCTGGTTTGGTGCGCCGCGCCGCTGGTTTGGTGCGTCGCACCGCTGGTTTGGTGCGTCGCGCCGCTGGTTGGTTTGGCGGACTGCACTGCGGCGTATGTTGACAGCGCGCCGCTGGTTTGGTGCGCCGCGCCGCTGGTTTGGTGCGTCGCACCGCTGGTTTGGTGCGTCGCGCCGCTGGTTGGTTTGGCGGACTGCACTGCGGCGTATGTTGACAGCGCGCCGTATCAGAGCCCCAGAGGCGACACACAGAGCACTGTGGTTTGTCGCGTGGAAAACGGTGGCTGTGTTAAGTCTGCTGTCTCCCAGTTGCGTGGTCGCTGATGTATGGGACTCCCCCGCTCCTATGTTTTCACACAACTCGTTGGCAGTTGCGCAATAACTAAGTGTTGTGTAGTATCAGAAATAGAATGTAAGATCAAGGAATGTAATACAAATGGGCATGTTCGTTTGCCGTCAGGCGGCTTAAGTATGGAATTCTGCGCGGCCCTCTGTTGTTTTAATTTCTGGTTTGTCGCTTAGCAGTTACACTATGATGCGCAACGGTTGCCGGACATCAAATGTCGCCTGTTGCTGCTGCAGTTATAACTGGCGCAGTCCAACGTCTGTCTGAATCGGCGGCTGATGCGCCTGATGGCGGCGGCGGCGGCGGCGGCGGCATTCTCTGAAATGTGCTCCTAACTGCTGGCGTTAGGTGGGTTCGTGGTGGTCCAGTGACGTCCGACGACGCTGAGCAGTGAGGCCAGTTTGCAGAATTCGGCCACATCGCTGGAAACTCGAGTGGCGTCTGTTGTTATGGAATAGCCCGAATTGCTGTGTGTAATTTGGCAATAACAGGTGCCGTTTCGCTGCGAGCATTATTGCTTAATTGATCAGCCTTTCCAAATTGGATTGGTCTTTATATAACTGTTTACGGAACTCTTATTGATGACATTAATAATGGAACCTGTCTCCGTCAATATTGGTTTTCGGGCTATATATCTTGCGATGTTGGTTTGTATTGCGCTGGTGATTTAATTATTATATGGTCTGAGCAGCAAGCATGATTAAGAACGAAATTCATTTAACCGTTAAGAATAACATTTTCTCGTTATTTTGTGGAAAGCTAAAATATAAGAACTATAAAATATTTGACGCATGACGCTGTTTCAGTGGCAATGAAGGAATGCAAAGTGCTGGAAAGAGCGCATTTTCATTGCCACTGAAAGCCCCACGGGCGAAATATTTTGTATTCTTCTTATTTCGTATATTTTGTATATGTAGGAACATAGATAATTTGATCAGCTAACGGTTGTTCTTTGCGGTTTTATCGTTTTATCAATATTATTTTCCTGTATCATGTATTGCTTCTGTAGACTGAAGCATAGTGCGGTAATGATGGGATTTTTATATTAAAGACAACCCGTATATTGCATGAAAGACACAAGCATGATGAGCACGAGTGTGACAGCAGGGCACAGTACAAATTAAAATATACATGATAGGAGAGCAACACAGCAATCTTGACTAGGAGCATTAATATACACTATATCTATCCATATCAGCAGCACCTCGACTGCGGGCGCAGACACTGTGGTGTCACTGCTCCAGGCTGGATCGGGTGACAGTGGTGATTGACATCGCGTTGCCACGGACGACGGCGACAGAGATTCGCTGGCGCAGCCGTGCCGTCTCGCGCTTCTCGCCCGTGCACGCTGTGATGCGGCGGCCGAGCTCGGCCAGAAAAGCAGCGCACGCCGGGCCGAGGACACCGGAAGTCTCCACGGCCAGCGGCACGAAGCGGTACCGGTCGCCTAGCGCCTCGTATCTGCGCCTCTTCCGCTCCTCGGCGGCTGCGGCGGCTGAGCCCGACTTGAGGTCAGACTCCACCAGCGTCGATGCTGCGTAGGTGTCGACGCACGTGGCGTCCCAGACGAGGCTACGGCCGTCACTGTACGGTAATACAGTGACACCGTCGGGACGCCTGTCGTCTCCACGATCCAGCCCGACCGGCTCCAGGACGGACTGGCGAGGCCGCGCTTCACCACGTCATTGAGGCTTGCGTGACGTGGGAAACGGCCGGCGCTGAAACGGCAGGACAGCCCGTGATGTCCGAGTCGGTCGACGGTTTGTCCGCAGCGGCGGCGGTGCGGTTCGCACACTTGTGCGCCCAGACGGAGCGCCACTGCCAAGCGGACTGTGTCTTGGTCTAGGTACAGCCCGAGACTGGGCACCGGCACCGCCTGCATCCATGCTCCGGTTTGCGGCTGGCTCGCCGCGACCAGGCGTGCTCGGTGCAGTTGGTTGGCGGAGTGTGCGATAATTATTATCCGCTAGAATTGTTGTTTGCTATCGCTGCCCTAGTGTTGCATATATAATGTGGGTGTAGTGTAGGCACTGTAGCAGTAGCATGGCTCTATTGGCTAGATTACGACTTCCCACCCTTCATTGTCGCTGTAATTTATGACCTCATCATGAAGTAGTTTGGGAATATGACGTGCCATTTTTGTTTTCCCTACTGGCTAAATAAGCAATTTAAAGCCAGACTCTGCCTCGCTGCGCCTGGCTTCATTGCGTGCCGGTCAACTGAAAAGGAAACTCCTCGCTTTGTTTTTAACTAAGCGTTTATTGTTCGCACTTTCCGAGGTCGTTGGCAGTAATCTCGTTAATTCAGCAGTTGAAAACAGAAGCGTTGTGTTCCGTTTGTGTGTTTTTTAGGCGGCGCTGTTCTCCCTCCGGCTCCGCCGGGGACCGCCAGCCGTCTCATCTGACCAAACACACCTGTCACTGTGTCCCTGTGTCCTCTGTCACTGTGTCACTGCGTCCCTGCCTCTGTCACTGTGTCACTGCGTCCCTGCCTCTGTCACTGCCACTGCGTCCCTGCCTCTGTCATAGCGTCCCTGTCTCTGTCACTGTGTCCCTGTCTCCGTCACTGTGTCCCTGCCTCTGTCACTGTGTCCCTGCCTCTGGCACTGCGTCCCTGTCTCTGTCACTGTGTCCCTGTCTCCGTCACTGTGTCCCTGCCTCTGTCACTGCGTCCCAGCCTCTGTCACTGTGTCCCTGCCTCTATCACCGTGTCATAGCGTCCCTGCCTGTCACTGTGTCCCTGCCTCTGGCACTGCGTCCCTGCCTCTGTCACTGTGTCCCTGCCTCTGTCACTGTGTCCCTGCCTCTGTCACTGTGTCCCTGCCTCTGGCACTGTGTCCCTGCCTCTGTCACTGTGTCCCTGCCTCTGTCACTGCGACCCTGCCTCTGTCACTGTGTCCCTGCCTCTGTCACTGTGTCCCTGCCTCTGTCACTGCGACCCTGCCTCTGTCACTGTGTCCCTGCCTCTGTCACTGCGTCCCTGCCTCTGTCACTGCGTCCCTGCCTCTGTCACTGTGTCCCTGCCTCTGTCACTGCATCCCTGCCTCTGTCACTATGTCCCTGCCTCTGTCACTGCGTCCCTGCCTCTGTCACTGTGTCCCTGCCTCTGTCACTGTGTCCCTGCCTCTGTCACTGCGTCCCTGCCTCTGTCACTGTGTCCCTGCCTCTGTCACTGTGTCCCTGCCTCTGTCACTGTGTCCCTGCCTCTGTCACTGCGTCCCTGCCTCTGTCACTGTGCCTCTGTCACTGTGTCCCTGCCTCTGTCACTGCGTCCCTGTCTCTGTCACTGTGTTCCTTCCTCTGTCACCGTGTCATAGCGTCCCTGCCTCTGTCACTGCGTCCCTGCCTCTGTCATAGCGTCCCTGTCTCTGTCACTGTGCCCCTGCCTCTGTCACTGTGTCCCTGCCTCTGTCACTGTGTCCCTGCCTCTGGCACTGCGTCCCTGCCTCTGTCACTGTGTCCCTGTCTCTGTCACTGTGTCCCTGCTTCTGTCACTGTGTCCCTGCCTCTGTCACTGCGTCCCTGCCTCTGTCACTGCGTCCCTGCCTCTGTCACTGTGTCCCTGTCTCTGTCACTGCGTCCCAGCCTCTGTCATTGTGTCACTGCCTCTGTCACTGTGTCCCTGCCTCTGTCACTGCGTCCCTGCGTCTGTCACTGCGTCCCTGCCTCTGTCACTGTGTCCCTGTCTCTGTCACTGCGTCCCAGCCTTTGTCATTGTGTCACTGTGTCACTGTGCCTCTGCCTCTGGGGACGGCACGGAAACGCGTCTGACCTGTCCCACTTCATGTGTTGCAGGCAGCGTCGATCTGCCAGATAACCAGCCCTTCGCCGTGGACGACCATGAAGGCATGTCCGGCTACGACAAGAACCTCTACCTGTACAGCGTGAGTACCAGCACCCCCTCCTCCCTCCCCTTGCCCGCGTCACTTGCCCGCATGCCGGCCGGCGTGGCCTGGACGGCTGTGCGGCTGTGCGGCTGGCGGCGCCGTGTGTCGCCTCTCGTGTTCTCGTGGTCCAGGATCGTGTGTCGCCTCGGGCAGCACGCGGTCTGGTCAGCGGCCGGTCATCGGCGATGGCTGACCGTGGTGGGAGATCGGCCGGAGCTGTCTGGCGTGTCAGTAATTAGACCACCACTGCCGCCCCGCCGCCGCGCCGCCGTTAGGTAATGATACGGTACGTTCAGGCCGATAGTCGGCCACGGCCTTGTTATGCAGTGTGTCCCCAGTGACCTCCCGTCAACGCCACGTGGGGGTCATTAGCTGGCGTAGATGGTATGGCTGTAGTGTTGTATTGGTATTTGTTAGATAGCAACGCTTAGAACAACGGGAATAGGTCACGATTGCGATTTTAGCGACGGACGGCCAGTTAACCCTCCGTCCCAGGCCGCGTCAGTCTGCTGATGGCCGGCAGGGCGACTTTCCGCCCGTTGCTGTGCTGTTTACGTGTGTCTGCTGTCCTGGTGGGGATGTGGTGACTCCTGATGCTGCCTAGGCCGCCGCCGCCCGGCCCGGTCGATCCCGCTGGATGGTCCGTCCAGCTATTCTGGGCCGCTTTTACCGCGGCCGGCTGCCATTTCGTCCCGTGGGAAGGTTTCAAGAGCCGACGCTCCGCCCAGCGCTGGGTCGGGGCAGTGTGCCGCCTTCGCCGGGACAGCGCTGGGTCTGAGACATTACCGGGACAGCGCTGGGTCTGAGACATCACCGGGACAGCGCTGGGTCTGAGACATCACCGGGACAGCGCTGGGTCTGAGACATCGCCGGGACAGCGCTGGGTCTGAGACATCACCGGGACAGCGCTGGGTCTGAGACATCACCGGGACAGCGCTAGGTCTGATACATCACCGGGACAGCGCTGGGTCTGAGACATCACCGGGACAGCGCTGGGTCTGAGACATCACCGGGACAGCGCTGGGTCTGAGACATCACCGGGACATCGCTGGGTCTGTGACATCACCGGGACAGCGCTGGGTTTGAGACATCACCGGGACAGCGCTGGGTCTGAGACATCACCGGGACAGCGCTGGGTCTGAGACATCACCGGGACAGCGCTGGGTCTGAGACATCACCGGGACAACGTTTATCTTTTCCATCGACCGCTGCCCTCCTCGGGTCCTCTCTCACTCCTGTCTGCGTTGGCGTTCGGTCGCTATGCAAGCTCTCCTGTAAAAGTTCTGGGATTCGGTCGGCGGTGTTTGTGTTTGTGTTAGTGTTAGTGTTAGTGTTACGTCACCATAACCGCGTGGCAGACTTTGACTGCGTGGCGAACGTGGTCTTGGTCAAGGCCTAATTAAGCCAAGGGCGCGCTGTCTTTCGGAGTGGCGGGGAGGGGAAGCGAAAAGCGAACACGCCGTCTTGGCAGAGGGCCCGGTCTGCCGGCGGCGCCAGACTTGTAAAAACACCGGAGGCTGTTGCGACATAAGCTTCGGCCCAGCAGCCATGTGGAGGAAAAACCTTCCGTCCTGGCAGCCAGTGTAGGGTAGAGCCGCCGGGGGGCCGGGGTAAACGTGGAGGAAAAGGAGGTCAGAGCGCAGCAGGGCGGGGCGGGGATCCGGGGGCGCACGTGCAGCGAGAAGTGGCCAGCCTGGCAGTCGGAGTAGGCAGTCCCTGTCAATTTGCCTGGCAACACTTGAGTCGTGACGTCACCATTTCTACAGCTAGCCGGCTTTAGCATGGTGGCCTATGTGAGAATAGGTGGTATTCGGGTCGCAATTTCAAACATTTCTAGAACAGTTCTTTGAGCAGATGATACATAACTGTGATGCCAAAGATCTTGTCTATTCATATCTGGGATCGTTTTGGTAAAATTTAATCAAATGTTTGTCCAATAAATTGACTAATTGCAGGTTACCTAACCCATTATTTGTATTTATTTGATCATTTTTTTTTAGATTGTCATCTTATTCTAAATTCCTCTGAATCATCAGGATTTTAAGTAATTAAGTATATTTACGTAATTTAGAATGCTGCTCTCTGGTTGGTCGTGACGTCAGATGGCAATAGTTCAGGCGATCAAAGTTACTTGAGGTAGTCTTTTTTTTTTAGTCAAAGTTACTAGGGCGGCTCGGTTGACACATTTAGTTTTAATATGGAGGTTCAACAAAAACAGTAAACAACATACTTATCGCACATAAATTAAAGCACGTGAAACGGATAATTTAATTAGATGCAATTCAATTTTAATCACGTGCAGGGGCGGCGCTGGGTCCTTGAGACTAGGGGTGCGATCGGCAACACGACGAATTCGCCGTAATCACGACGAATGCGTCGGTGATTCGTCGACGCCGAATATTCGCTCAGTTTATGTTCGGCAACAGGACGAATCTGCAAACGAGCGAATTCGCCCGACGAGTAAGCTCAGTCGGAGCGCGAATTTCCAAACCAGACGTCGGGAGGGCTAATTTATTTTGCAGTGTGCCATAACGTGATCTGCAGTATTGCTGTATTGACTGCAGCAGGGTTGTGCTCGACTCAGATTTTTTAGACTGACTCGACTCTGACTCATTTACGAAGGGACTCTGACTCAACTCTGACTCAAGCGGGGAAATTATTTTTTGAGTCGACTCAGCTTTGACTCATTTGCTTTTACCCCTGACTCAACTCTGACTCAAGCGGGATTTTGCTTTTCTTTAGTCGACTCAACTTTGACTCATGTGAAAATTGCTTGAGTCGACTCATTTTTGACCTCAAGTTCAACTAACCTAACGACTTTGATTCACATGTATTTGACTTTCAAAAACTCAGAATATTATATATATGTAAACAGTTTTATTTTTATTTACTCTGATCAAGGCACATGGATGAATATTGCATTATCATAAATATCTACTGCATTCAGCTGCATTGTAAGCTATATTCAAATATATATGTTCCTAATAACAATAATAATAAGAAGAAGAAGAATAATAATAATGATTATTTTGCATCAGCACAGGTATGCATCTTTACTTTACCACTATTGTTAATTGCTATGGATTTGAATGGTCCTATATGAGAGGATGCAAATATGAAATAAGTGAGGCTTATTTGAAGTTGGTTCTTGAGCTGGACTGAAAAGTGAAACAGATGTTCATTAAAATTAAGTTGTCAAACCAATCAACAAGTTCAATAGTCAATACTGAGCAGTCTAGCATGTTGTAAAACACTAACCGGTGTGCTGTATTCATGAATACTGAATAGGTACTTACGGTTACGAGTTAAAGTAATAATTCCTGGCCTATTGTTACTTACACAATTTTGCTCAGTCAGATAGACACTAGACTGCAGACTGCAGAGTGCAGTTGGAACACTGCATTTAGAACACATCAGTCAATACACTATGATACGATATTGATATCTTTCGCATTAGTATAATTCAATTAAACCAACCATCCACCAGCGTTTTACAAGGGTGTGTCACACAGACATGTAGCTCCCCCACTGCCAACCCCAACCACAAAATGTAATATTTTGTAACTTGTCGCGTTCAACTTGAATACAGTTCAACACATATTCCAAACTGTTGTGACCAGGCAATGGAATGTTTTGATTGGTTGAAAGCCTGACAATGATAAACCATCTGTTAGAAAAAGAAAGGTATATAAGAGCTAGCGGCTCAGTCACTAGCAGTATGAAATGATGTTGAGCTAAACCTGGCTAATACATAACTATGAACTGGTTAGTGGTTACATTGATATAAAATAAATGTGTAGGATCGCTAAGATGCAGTTCAATGTAGACACTGCGATGCAGCGTTGTCATGCCACATGTCCGATCAGGATAGGATTGATTGTAGCCAATGACGTCCAAATATGAGATGAATATGACTAGATCAAATAATCCAGGTCAAATAATCCTATTTTTCAATAAACATGCCCATTTGTATACGACATCACTGCTAGTTTTGCCGAATTGATTCCATCTTTGAAAGTCGCACAGCTTAAAGATAATCACTTTCCCAGTTTTCAGCATATATTTTGGAGCTTAGATGAACTGGACAAAAGCATGGATTAGTGTTGGACATTACTCCAACGCCTTAAACCAAGTAGCATGACCAATTAATGAATGTCTCATGTCATATTCATTTGAACCTTCCTGCAAATAACACCAATAAAGTGAAAAAATGTAGGCATTTTTAAACTATGGTGTATATTTCATGTAGGTACAGTGGTGTACCCAGGATTCACTCCAGGAGGGGGCAATTTTTGATCAGGGGGCATAGGGTACCCCCACCAAAAAACTTACCGGATTTGTCCCATTAAATTTTTAGAAGGGGATATTTTCAACATTAAAAATAAACGTGTTTTTTTCTCTCGGAATAGGGCCCTTTCCAAAGGGGCACATACGGCCAAGGGGGCACGTACGGACCTGCAGGGGGGGGGGGGCAATTGCCCACCCCCTTGGGTACGCCTATGTGTAGGTATAGATGTCATTTTCAAGCTAAATTTGGAAATTTAGCCAAACGTCAATTATGGCTGTCATCTGTCAATAAAAAATAACCCGCTCTTGGCTGGGGTCTCAGCCGAACGCCATTGACGGGGGGGGGGGGGGGGGTCTCCAGTACCAATTATCGCAGCGAGATGCGCAAGGCGCCATTCGAAAGCTCTCAATGAAACACATCTAAAGCATTCTCGAAATGTTCACATTGAGGTCACATGTCAGGTCACGGTCAGATCAAAGATCAAAATCGAGATATTTGAGTGTATGGGACATAGGTACTATCCATTCAAAGCCTTCGATTGCGACCATGATCACCCAAAGTGCTCTCAAAGGTATAATACAGATATCGCATGAGCTAAAGTAAGATTGTTAGCAAAAGTCAAGGTCAATGTCAATGTCACAGAAGGTCACCACGTGCAAAATATATACGAAAGTCATGCGACATATGTTTTATGAGTTATGTTACACGTATAATTCGATAGTGATAGTCATTTTACCACCTGACTTCATTTAAGTGAAGTTAGTGTTAAACTCAGGTCAAGGTCAGGTCACATAAGGGACAAATTTGAAATGGATAAATATAAATAAAAACGGATGTTTCTGGGCCAGTTTTACCTCAGAAATGCAGCTGTGACGTTCATTTCTTCGCAGCTGGTCATAAACACGTCATGAGTTACCCATACTTAAGAATCCATAAGTAAAACATTTTTCTTTGGGTGGGGGGGAATTGCCCATATGTGGTTCTCTAATATTTAACACGGTTTTTAATATCTTTGAAAAATGTGAATTTTTAGGTATTTTATAAAAAAAATTGGGTCAAAAACACATTTTTCAAAACTCTGAGATAAACTCCGAGATTGTAGCCCTTGCCATTGTGTATCTTTTGAGGTTTTTGATTGCATTTGTATCAAAATATGGCCTTTGTACGTCTGTTAAATTTTAGCTGATTTTTTCGTCCAACTCGTGTGTAACTAATCACTAAATTCGCTATATCTCAACATTTTTTTCCCGACGAAATTGCTTCATTGTTGCACAGGAAGACGTAAAATTGCTGTGAGAAAAGGTACTTAAAGTTTCACTTTGATAGCGCTTTTGGTGTTGAGCAATTGCGAAAGTTCGTGAGGGGGGGGGGGGGGGGATAAACACTCCCCAGTCAATGGCGGTTAATAACAATGTATAATTTGGCTGTTTATCAATCATCTCAACACAATTGTTTGAATGCGCAACTATTAATTTGATTAATATTACTGCCCGTTGGAACGATATCAATGGACAATGGAAAAACAAGAGTAAGTGTGACTGTTCGTGGACAAGAACAGGTGAAATGAAAATAAGTCATCTCAAGCCAGTGGCGTACCCAGGATTCTCTCCAGGAGGGGGCAATTTTTTATCAGGGGGCATAAGGCACCCCCACCAAAAACAACTCACCGGATTTAGCCTACTATATTTTTAGAGGGGCATATTAAAAAAAAATCATTCATTTTTGTCTCGAAATAGGTCCCGAAGGGCCCTATTTCCAAAGGGGCAAATACGGCCAAGGGGGAACGTACAGACCTTCAGGGGGAGGGCAATTGTCCCCCCCCCCCCTTGGGTACGCCTATGTCTCAAGCCTGCCCCCCAGTCAAATTTCCTTAGACGAGTCCCTGAGGTGAACTATTTCCTTTAAGCTCCCAACGATTATAGATGGCAAGCTGCAGTTCTTAAACTCATAACCTAGATGGGCCCTTGTATGGCACCAAGGATGGCGCTGTCAACGTCATTGGAATAATAGTTGATTTGTTTGTTTAAAAGAAATAATAATTGAACCTCTATGTGGCAAGCTACTACGAGCCTAAAATAATAATTGTTATTGTAATAATATTTATTTTATGAAGTTATTGCGCCTTAAAAGGTGTGCTTTTCTCGTCCGCGGCGCGAAAATTCTGAGTCTTATGCCCTGTGTATGCATTCTCATCAGTGCGTCGTATTGCGTATAGTGCGGACCTCTACAAATGTTATTATGCGTTTAACCCTCGCCCTACGGGGGGGGGGGGGGCTTGACAGGCCCCCTGAGGTTTTCTTGAATAACTTTTTACACATGTCAATTTTTGGCGTGTGTTCTTGACAAATTTTGCTGAAATTTTCGGTAGCTGAGTTTACAACAATTATACGCAGGCTGTAAAAATTTAATTGAAATTGGTGATGTAGTTTGGGAGATAATCATGTTCTGATGACGTCATGTTGGTGGAAAAACGATAAATATTGGACAAATCTCGGGTTTGCAAAATTTTGGGTTTTTGACCCCTAAAATTAAACAAAAAACTGATTTTGGGGGGAAATCCCCACAAAATCAAAATTTTCAAAGATGTTAGAAAAACCGGAATATATGTGAGAGAACTGAGTATGAACATACCAAATACCAAATTTCAATAGCAATATCTTCATTTTTGAGTGATGGCTCCCAAGTGTAAGAAAATCATGACGTCATTTTTTATAAAAAAATTGACTTTTTTTGACAAGATACGAACAAATAATTACCTTTTCTGTATTTCTGAGCCAAAACTGGTCTAGGGACATGCCTTTTTATTTACATTGATCAATTTCTAGTTTTGAGGTTTTCTGAAGAGCAAAATCGCTGTTCTGGACGTGGTAAATCCGAGGTCATTCACTTGGCCTGGAAGATCACCCGTTGACCTGAAACCTAAAAATCGCATATTCTTGGATTCCTCTCATGACAGGCAACATGCTGGTTCTTACCGCATTGCTCTAAGTTGCTTGGTTTGGAAGTTAACAGGGGGGGCTGTCAGTCTCCCCCCCGTAGGGCGAAGGTGAAAAAAGCTCCCGTAGGGCGAGGGTTAAAAGTGTGGTAAAAATGTGTTAAAGCGAACTATTTTGCCCAATGATATAGGAAAGTAGTAGCATAACGCATAAATGCGCCGAGAAACGGCGCGATTTTTTTAACTCTCATATAATATAATTTGTAGTTAAATTGCGCCGCGGAGCGGTGTGAAAATTTTGAGTTGTATTCCCTGGACAATTGCATTCTTACTGTTGAAAGGCTCAGGGTCCTTTCAGATCGTCTAGGGGCCTCTCCGACCTTTTCAACGCCCTTCCGACCTGTTCAGGGACTCATCTGGGATCTGCGAAAGACATGATGTGGAGTGGGTGATTATATTAAATACAAAGAGGAGTTACTCCAAAATTTTAAAATTAAAATCGGAGCTTTCGGGTATATTGTCACCCCCTTCGTTAGTGATTAAGAGGCATTCGGTAACAGGTCTTGGCTCGTCTTAACCCTCGCCCTACGGGGGGGGGGGGGTCCTAAAACGACACCCCCTGAGGTTTCTCTTGTATAACTTTTTAGACATCTTGCTGTAATTTTCAGTAGCTAAGTATATAACAATTATACGTATGCTGTAACAATTTAATTGAAATTGGTTGAGAAATTTGGGAAATAATGATGTTTTGATGACGTCATGTTGGTGGAAAAACGATAAATGTTTGAAAAATCGTAGACAACAGAATTTTGAAGCAAATTGCAAACACAATTAAGCAAAGATATACAATTTAATTTTCTTTAACATGGCATTCTCGATGGGCGATCGGTAACAGCTGCCGCTCGTGGTTAGAGGCCCTGGTGCCTGGCATTCAGGAAGATCAGTGGACCCAGAGGACCGTGATGAGCCCTCTGGGTCCACTGATTCTGGCGCGGCAAACTCACCTGAATTCGCCTGGCGAACGGATGTGTGGTCGAGTGTGAGAGGTAGTCCAGTTCTATGAACTTTCTATGAAGTTCTTATTTCAA
>JAXIVJ010018555.1:20000-22827 GCA_036785665.1 Chirona hameri
GAGGCGTCACTGATGTGGGTCGGGTCGTGTTGAGGTCAATGGTGAAGTGGGTCGGGCGTCCATTTGTGACGCCCATTTTTTTGTGACGCCCAACATTTGGTTGTGTCGTGTTGAAGTCACAGGCGCGTCGTCAATCACAACCTGTTTTGTTTTGTGACGTTTGGGATGGTTGATTTCGCAGTGGTAATCCATAAGGGCTTATTGATGTGCAGAATTGCTGTAGTGCTGCACTGGTACGACGAACTGTCTGAATCCTAGAGTTGAAGCTCGTGAACGTATGGCCACTAAAAGTTAAGTTAAGGTTTTTTCAGAGTTAAGGTTTTCCATTTGTGATTTAGTGACTAAATCACAAATGGAAAACCTTAACTCTCAATGTGACTTGTGGTGTTTTATATGGACAACCTTAACTCAATGTGGCTTGTGGTGTTTTATGTGGGAGAGTTAGGCGTATTGGTACCAATGGTTTGATAAATGCTTGCGTGCCAAGTGATCACAAAGCTTTTTGTGACTAGGATTATGTCGCTGGTATCAATAATTGCATGTTTATTTAACAAATCAAGACAAGCCATGCGGAGGTTAAAGGGACACTCCCACCTTCCCAAAAATTGTAAAATGTACGCCGCTTGTGGTGCACAATATGAGGTAATTGATGCCGAACACGATTATGACATTTGTTTCTCGCAAACAGTGCTCAATTTCATAAAAAGCTAAGTTTTAATATTTGGGTTGATGACGTCATATTGAGCTCTAGAGAGCTATACAGAAATCCTTTACGCTGCCAAAGTATGGCACAATTATTTCGAGACAATTCTGGCGCTTTGAATACAAAACAAACCAATTACCAAACCATTTGAAACACGCAAATATCTCAAAGTCTAACCTTAAAACAAGTCGACTATCATCACCATTTGGTAAAGAGAGGTGACGTCATCGGCTTTAGACCCCTATTCAAATACACGTGGGGTTTATTCGTTACAATTGTCAAGACCAAGCTCGAATTTCTTTTTGATTAGACCTATGTGGTTGATTTAACTGCCACCCTACTTAATTTCAATGCAGATCCAACAACATGGCTATCTCAACTCAAAACTAATGTTAAGGTGGGAATGTCCCTTTAACGACTAGCGAGCATGCCGTAGAGAGTGGAACGGCTCAGTTCCGAGGACTCGGTACTCAGTACTCAGTAGAGAGAGTCGACTCAGTACCGAGGACTCAGTACTCAGTAGAGAGAGTCGACTCAGTTCCGAGGACTCGGTACTCAGTGCTCAGTAGAGAGAGTCGACTCAGTACCGAGGACTCAGTACTCAGTAGAGAGAGTCGACTCAATACCGAGGACTCAGTGCTCAGTAGAGAGAGTCGACTCAGTACCGAGGACTCAGTACTCAGTACTCAGTAGAGAGTCGACTTAGTACCGAGGACTCAGTACTCAGTAGAGAGAGTCGACTCAGTACCGAGGACTCAGTACTCAGTAGAGAGTCGACTCAGTTCCGAGGACTCAGTACTCAGTAGAGAGAGTCGACTCAGTACCAGGACTCAGTACTCAGTAGAGAGAGTCGACTTAGTACCGAGGACTCAGTACTCAGTAGAGTCGACTCAGTACCGATGACTCAGTACTCAGTACTCAGTAGAGCGAGTCGACTCAGTACCGAGGACTCAGTACTCAGTAGAGAGTCGACTTAGTACCGAGGACTCAGTACTCAGTAGAGAGTCGACTCAGTACCGAGGACTCAGTAGAGAGTCGACTCAGTACCGAGGACTCAGTACTCAGTACTCAGTAGAGAGTCGACTCAGTACTGAGGACTCAGTAGAGAGAGAGTCGACTTAGTACCGAGGACTCAGTACTCAGTAGAGAGTCGACTCAGTACCGAGGACTCAGTACTCAGTAGAGAGTCGACTCAGTACCGAGGACTTAGTACTCAGTAGAGAGTCGACTCAGTACCGAGGACTCAGTACCCAGTAGAGAGTCGACTCAGTACCGAGGACTCAGTACTCAGTAGAGAGTCGACTCAGTACCGAGGACTCAGTACTCAGTAGAGAGTCGACTTAGTACCGAGGACTCAGTACCCAGTAGAGAGAGTCGACTCAGTACCGAGGACTCAGTACTCAGTAGAGAGAGAGAGAGAGAGTCGACTCAGTACCGAGGACTCAGTACTCAGTAGAGAGAGTCGACTCAGTACCAGGACTCAGTACTCAGTACTCAGTAGAGAGAGTCGACTCAGTACCGAGGACTCAGTACTCAGTAGAGAGAGTCGACTCGGTACCGAGGACTCAGTACTCAGTAGAGAGTCGACTCAGTACCGAGGACTCATTACCCAGTAGAGAGAGTCGACTCAGTACCAGGACTCAGTACTCAGTACTCAGTAGAGAGAGTCGACTCAGTACCGAGGACTCAGTACTCAGTAGAGAGAGTCGACTCAGTACCGATGACTCAGTACTCAGTAGAGAGAGTCGACTCAGTACCGAGGACGCAGTACCCAGTAGAGAGAGTCGACTCAGTACCAGGACTCAGTACTCAGTAGAGAGAGAGTCGACTCAGTACCGAGGACTCAGTACTCAGTAGAGAGAGTCGACTCAGTACCGAGGACTCAGTACTCAGAGAGAGTCGACTCAGTACCGATGACTCAGTACTCAGTAGAGAGAGTCGACTCAGTACCAGGACTCAGTACTCAGTAGAGAGAGAGAGTCGACTTAGTACCGAGGACTCAGTACTCAGTAGAAGAGAGTCGACTCAGTACCGAGGACTGAGTACTCAGTAAAGAGAGTCGACTCAGTACCGAGGACTCAGTACTCAGTAGAGAGAGTCGACTCAGTACCGAGGACTCAGTAC
>JAXIVJ010018556.1:7500-22824 GCA_036785665.1 Chirona hameri
CAGGCACGCAGGCACGGCAGGGCACGCAGGCACGCAAGGCACGCAGGCACGCAGGCACGCAGCACGCAGGCACGCAGGCACGCAGGCACGCAGGCACGCAGGCACGCAGGCACGCAGGCACGCAGGCACGCAGGGCACGCAGGCACGCAGGCACGCAGGCACGCAGGCACGCAGGCACGCAGGCACGCAGGCACGCAGGCACGCAGGCAGACGCAGGCACGCAGGCACGCAGGCCACGCAGGCACGCAGGCACGCAGGCACGCAGGCACGCAGGCACGCAGGCACGCAGGCACGCAGGCACGCAGGCACGCAGGCACGCAGGCACGCAGGCACGCAGGCACGCAGGCACGCAGGCACGCAGGCACGCAGGCACGCAGGCACGCAGCACGCAGCACGCAGGCACGCAGGCACGCAGGCACGCAGGCACGCAGGCACGCAGGCACGCAGGCACGCAGGCACGCAGGCACGCAGGCACGCAGGCACGCAGGCACGCAGGCACGCAAGGCACGCAGGCACGCAGGCACGCAGGCACGCAGGCACGCAGGCACGCAGGCACGCAGGCACGCAGGCACGCAGGCACGCAGGCACGCAGGCACGCAGGCACGCAGGCACGCAGGCACGCAGGCCCGCAGGCACGCAGGCACGCAGGGCACGCAGGCAACGCAGGCACGCAGGCACGCAGGCACGCAGGCACGCAGGCACGCAGGCACGCAGGCACGCAGGCACGCAGGCACGCAGGCCACGCAGGCACGCAGGCACGCAGGCACGCAGGCACGCAGGCACGCAGGCACGCAGGCACGCAGGCACGCAGGCACGCAGGCACGCAGGCACGCAGGCACGCAGGCACGCAGGCACGCAGGCACGCAGGCACCGAGGCACGCAGGCACGCAGGCACGCAGGCACGCAGGCACGAGGCACGCAGGCACGCAGGCACGCAGGCACGCAGGCACGCAGGCACGCAGGCCACGCAGGCACGCAGGCACGCAGGCACGCAGGCACGCAGGGCACGCAGGCACGCAGGCACGCAGGCACGCAGGCACGCAGGCACGCAGGCACGCAGGGCACGCAGGCCGCAGGCACGCAGGCACGCAGGCACGCAGGACACGCAGGCACGCAGGCACGCAGGCACGCAGGCACGCAGGCACGCAGGCACGCAGGCACGCAGGCACGCAGGGCGGCACGCAGGCACGCAGGCACCAGGCACGCAGGCACGCAGGCACGCAGGCACGCAGGCACGCAGGCACGGCAGGCCACGCAGGCACGCAGGCACGCAGGCACGCAGGCACGCAGGCACGCAGGCACGCAGGCAGGCAGGCAGGCAGGCAGGCAGGCAGGCAGGCAGGCAGGCAGCAGGCAGCAGGCAGGCAGGCAGGCAGGCAGCGCAGGCAGGCAGGCAGGCAGGCAGGCAGGCAGGCAGGCAGGCAGGCAGGCACGCAGGCAGGCAGGCAGGCAGGCAGGCAGGCAGGCAGGCAGGCAGGCAGGCAGGCAGGCAGGCAGGCAGGCAGGCAGGCAGCAGGCAGGCAGGCAGGCGGCAGGCAGGCAGGCAGGCAGGCAGGCAGGCAGGCAGGCAGGCAGGCACGCAGGCACGCAGGCACGCAGGCACGCAGGGCACGCAGGCACGCAGGCACGCAGGCACGCAGGCACGCAGGCACGCAGGCACGCAGGCACGCAGGCACGCAGCACGCAGGCACGCAGGCACGCAGGCACGCAGGCACGCAGGCACGCAGGGCACGCATGGCACGCAGGCACGCAGGCCCGCAGGCACGCAGGCACGCAGGCACGCAGGCACGCAGGCACGCAGGCACGCAGGCACGCAGGCACGCAGGCACGCAGGCACGCAGGCACGCAGGCACGCAGGCACGCAGGCACGCAGGGCACGCAGGCACGCAGGCACGCAGGGGGCACGCAGGCACGCAGGCACGCAGGCACGCAGGCACGCAGGCACGCAGGCACGCAGGCACGCAGGCACGCAGGCACGCAGGGCACGCAGGCACGCAGGCACGCAGGCACGCAGGCACGCAGGCACGCAGGCACGCAGGCACGCAGGCACGCAGGCACGCAGGCACGCAGGCACGCAGGCACGCAGGCACGCAGGCACTCAGGCCACGCAGGCACGCAGGCACGCAGGCACGCAGGCACGCAGGCACGCAGGCACGCAGGGCACGCAGGCACGCAGGCACGCAGGCACGCAGGGGCACGCAGGCACGCAGGCACGCAGGCACGCAGGCAACGCAGGCACGCAGGGCAACGCAGGCACGCAGGCACGCAGGCACGAGCAGGGCACGCAGGCACGCAGGCACGCAGGCAACGCAGGCACGCAGGCACGCAGGCACGCAGGCACGCAGGCACGCAGGCACGCAGGCACGCAGGCACGCAGGCACGCAGGCCGCAGGCACGCAGGCACGCAGGCACGCAGGCACGCAGGCACGCAGGCACGCAGGCACGCAGGCACGCAAGGCACGCAGGCACGCAGGCCACGCAGGCACGCAGGCACGCAGCACGCAGGCAACAGCAGGCACGCAGGCACGCAGGCACGCAGGCACGCAGGCACTGCACCAGGCACGCAGGCACGCAGGCACGCAGGCACGCAGGCACGCAGGCACGCAGGCACGCAGGCACGCAGGCACGCAGGCACGCAGGCACGCAGGCACGCAGGCACGCCAGACGCAGGCACGCAGGCACGCAGGCACGCAGGCACGCAGGCACGCAGGCACGCAGGCACGCAGGGCACGCAGGCACGCAGGCACGCAGGCACGCAGGCACGCAGGCACGCAGGCACGCAGGCACGCAGGCACGCAGGCACGCAGGCAACGCAGGCACGCAGGCACGCAGGCACGCAGGCACGCAGGCACGCAGGCACGCAGGCACGCAGGCACGCAGGCACGCAGGCACGCAGGCACGCAGGCACGCAGGCACGCAGGCACGCAGGCACCAGCACCAGGCACGCAGGCACGCAGGCACGCAGGCACGCAGGCACGCAGGCACGCAGGCACGACACGCAGCACGCAGGCACGCAGGCACGCAGGCACGCAGGCACGCAGGCACGCAGGCACGCAGGCACGCAGGCACGCAGGCACGCAGGGCACGCAGGCACGCAGGCACGCAGGCACGCAGGGCACGCAGGGCACGCAGCACGCAGGCACGCAGGCACGCAGGCACGCAGGCACGCAGGCACGCAGGCACGCAGGCACGCAGGCACGTCAGGCACGCAGGCACGCAGGCACCGCAGGCACGCAGGCACGCAGGCACGCAGGCACGCAGCAGCAGGCACGCAGGCACGCAGGCACGCAGGCACGCAGGCACGCAGTGCACGCAGGCACGCAGGCACGCAGGCACGGCAGGCACGCAGGCACGCAGGCACGCAGGCACGCAGGCACGCAGGCACGCAGGGCACGCAGGCACGCAGGCAGCAGGCACGCAGGCACGCAGGCACGCAGGCACGCAGGCACGCAGGCACGCAGGCACGCAGGCACGCAGGCACGCAGCACGCAGGCACGCAGGCACGCAGGCACGCAGGCACGCAGGCACGCAGGCACGCAGGCACGCAGGCAACGCAGGCACGCAGGCAACGCAGGCACGCAGGCACGCAGGCACGCAGGCACGCAGGCACGCAGGCACGCAGGCACGCAGGCACGCAGGCACGCAGGGCACGCAGGCACGCCAGGCACGCAGGCACGCAGGCACGCAGGCACGCAGGCACGCAGGCACGCAGGCACGCCAGGCACGCAGGGCACGCAGGCACGCAGGCACGCAGGCACGCAGGCACGCAGGGCACGCAGGCACGCAGGCACGCAGGCACGCAGGCACGCAGGCACGCCAGGCACGCAGGCACGCAGGCACGCAGGCACGCAAGGCACGCAGGCACGCTGCACGCAGGCACGCAGGCACGCAGGCACGCAGGGGCACGGCAGGCACGCAGGCACGCAGGCACGCAAGGCACGCAGGCACGCAGGCACGCAGGCACGCAGCAGGCACGCAGGCACGCAGGCACGCAGGCACGCAGGCACGCAGCGACGCAGGCACGCAGGCACGCAGGCACGCAGGCACGCAGGCACGCAGGCACGCAGGGCACGCAGGCACGCAGGCACCAGGCACGCAGGCACGCAGGCACGCAGGCACGCAGGCACGCAGGCACGCAGGCACGCAGGCACGCAGGCACGCAGGCACGCAGGCACGCAGGCACGCAGGCACGCAGGCACGCAGGCACGCAGGCACGCAGGCACGCAGGAGCACGCAGGCACGCAGGCACGCAGGCACGCAGGCACGCAGGCAACGCAGGCACGCAGGCACGCAGGCACGCAGGCACGCAGGCACGCAGGCACGCAGGCACGCGAGGCACGCAGGCACGCAGGCAACGCAGGCACGCAGGCACGCAGGCACGGCAGGCACGCAGGCACGCAGGCACGCAGGCACGCAGGCACGCAGGCACGCAGGCACGCAGGCACGCAGGCACGCAGGCACGCAGGCACGCAGGCACCGCAGGCACGCAGGCACGCAGGCACGCAGGCACGCAGGCACGCAGGCACGCAGGCACGCAGGCACGCAGGCACGCAGGCACGCAGGCACGCAGGCACGCAGGCACGCAGGCACGCAGGCACGCAGGCACGCAGGCACGCAGGCACGCAGGCACGCAGGCACGCTCAGGCAACGCAGGCACGCAGGCCACGCAGGCACGCAGCCGCAGGCCGCAGCACGCAGGCACGCAGGCACACGCGCACACGCGCACACCGCGCGCACACATGACGTCACTCGTCGGACCCCCACTAGGGTGGATATGACTGACAGTGTGTTTGTGTATAGCTCATTAGATAAATGGTCATGATCACTGGTCACTGGGTAATGACGCTCAACCCGCGGCGGCGCTGGGGTCCTCCATCCGAACGTCCGGTGCTGGAGGGGGGGGGGGTAAATTTTACCCCCTCGTATCTTCCGAACCAATAACCGCAGCGAGACGCGCAAGGCGGCGATCGAAAGCTCTCAGTGAGAAGAATCTAACGCATACCCGAAATTATGAGCATAAGGTCACATGTCAGGTCACGGTCAGGTCAAGTGTCAAAGTTTAAGTATTTGGGTTTTTGGGCTATACTTTCCATCCAAAGCCTTGTATTGCAACAATTATCTCACAAAGTGCTCCCAAATGTATAATACATCTCCCGCATAAGTACAAGTGAAATTTTAAGCAAAGGTCAAGGTTAATGTCAGGTCACAAAAGGTCACAGGTCTACGAAAGCCATGCGACACATGTTGTATGGGTTATTTTACACGTAGAATTCGATAGAAGCAGCCATTTTCACAGCTTGACACCATATAATCGCCCTCAGGTCAAGGTCAGGTCACAATAAGGTTAAAATTAGAAATTGATTAATCTAAATAAACATTGCATGTTTCTAGGCTAGTTTTGTCTTTGAAATACAGTGGTGGCATTTATTTGTCTGTATCTGGTCAGTAAAAGCCAAAAAACGCAATTTAAAAAAATGACGTCATGGGTTACTTATTCTTAGAGAGCCATGTCAGTCAAAATAAAGAAATTGCTTTGAAATTTGGTTTGAACATCGTTCCTACTCGGTTCTCTAATACATCTTCCGGTTTTTTGAAAATCTTCAAACAAAAAACTTTTGTGGAAATTCTTCCCCCAAAATAAGCTTTTTGCATTTTTGGGGGTCAAAAACCTAAAATTTTGAACATCCGAGATAGCCATTTTGAAGACAATTGTATTTCCTTTCTTTTGATGCCTTTTATTTGCGATTTGCATCAACGCGCTATTTTCTACGATTTTTCAAACATTTAACGTTTTTTCACCAAAAATGACATGACATGACGTCACTAAAGCGTCATTATCTCCTCAAAATTCTAACAAATTTCAACAAAATTGTAACACAAGATGTAGAATTGATGCACCATAAGGTACCGCAAGTTTCACTTCGATATCTGTCATGGTTTTCAAGTTATGGAGAAAATCCGCGAGGGGGGTAAAATTTACCCCCCCCAGCGCCGCGCGGGTTAACGTAGCGGAGCAAGAAACATCAAATTATTAACCATATTACTGTCCCTATTACTATACTATTAACCCTATTACTGGGGAGCAGATATGAAACTGCTGGCGACGATCAAAATCGAATCAAATCACCCCCCCCCCCCCCCCCCCTCCGGAGTGCAGTTTTTGAAGCTGATGCACGTCTGCAGCGTTTTTTTAACTGAGCTGTGTGATGAGTATTATCTGTTTCTCTGTTTAAACCGTATCGAGAGCCGTACCGTGAACCAGAAATACAGAACAGAACATAACAATTTAATTTGGTTGAATTTCTGAGCTTCGAATGCAATCGTTTCCAGGCAGCAGCTGGTCGGCAGAGCAGACAACATGTATACTAAGATGGCGTTCTCTATTGGTGTTTATTATTACACAAGCCGTGGCTGGGCCTGGCACACAACGGGTCAGCAGATCAGACGTGCTGGCGATGACATCCTTCACCATTATTCCAGCTGGACTTTGGTGAGGGCAGCTGCCAGATGACGGTTTCGACATTTTTGATCACCGGTGATTACATGGATATTAAACTATCTGAACAATTATCGCATGCTACAACAATATTTTGAGCGAGCTGAATATTAATCCAGAATGCGCGATAGTGCCGTAACCCAACATGAGAACACGGTGACAGGGGCAGACAGCGTACTGTGGCCAGAAATCAGGCAGTAATACAAAGGAATAGTAATACGACAGCGTCCAAACCCAACATATCAGCGTACGGCAATTGACTTACGGAACGAATGGTGAACGAGTTTCGGGATTCTATTTCGTCAGCACCGCCTACCGAACCGAAGAAATACTTTCGATTTGCAGTGCTGACGTGTCGAATGACGAAACGTGCTTACCGTCCGTCCCTTGTGATAATCGCCATATGTGGACTTCAATACAACAGCGTACGATTTGCTAGAACTGACGCATCATACAGACACGAACGAACTTCAGCATAGTAGCACATTATATGGTAGCACGGTAACATCGACGTAAATGTCTTGCCGATGGACGAACCTGACATGCCAGAGTGAAACAGTGTCCAGCAGCGCCGTAACACAGAGCAAACAGAAATTACTGGTGGCTCTGTGCTTATCTCAGTAATCACACTAGCATACACTATCAGCACACTATCACACACTATAAACACACAATCATACATTATAAACACTACCACACGTTATCGCCAAACACTAGCTTAGTTTGCTTTGCTTCAGCTACTCCGTCACTGCAGAGTTAGTCCAGGTCTGAGGCCCCGCGCTGCCACTCCACACTGCCGGCGCCCTGCACCATTCACGTAGTCCGTCAAGACCTGACGGATACGGGTCGCCTCACACGAGTGCGTGTTGGTGCCAGCCCTGGTGATGTCCTGTAGGGCAGGTGCGGCATCTCGCTCATCCGGCACAGGTGCGGAGCCGCGTCCGACGCCAGCGGCCTAAACCTCCCGTTGCCGCATGTGCAGGGCGCAGGTCGCCTTCACCAGTGTCGCCACCCTCTCCGGCGCGCAGCCTACCGTCCTTCGTTTTGTTTTGCGCCAGCGCTGGGACATGCTTCCGAATGCGTTCTCGACGCAGCGGCGCGCTCGGCTGAGGCGATAGTTCAATACGCGCCTGTTGCCCGCCTCCGGTTCCACGAGCGATGCCCTGGGATAAGGTCACATCATCCAGCCGGGTCATTTCGGAACTGGCCAACAAGGTGAAATTCGTCCTGCTTTTATCGGCATGCCAGAACTGGTCGGATCCAGTGTCTCCGTGCCGACGTCACGCAGTGAAGTTGTGGCGTTGCCGACGCCGAAGCAGCCTCAAAATCCTGACCCGCTGCAGAGCGGCAGTCAGGTTTCGGAAGCGTGATTCGCCTGTGTCAGAAGGTGCCGCGCTGGCGCCAGAAGTCGACGGATCCATACCTGAGAGCAGATAAAACGTGCATCAGCATTCAGTGTCGGGCAATGTAGAACATGTAGCATCGGGAAGTATTTACAAAGTAAAGTAACACGCAAGGTCCCATTTCCGCATATAGCAGGTCAGGGAGAGGGGGCGTCACATACTCCGGTAGGTCAGTAGAGGGTCACAGACTCAGGTCAGTCAGGGGGGGGGGCAGGAATCACAGACTCAGGTCAGTAGAGGGTCACATACTCAGGTCAGTAGAGGGTCACATACTCAGGTCAGTAGAGGGTCACAGACTCAGGTCAGTAGAGAGTCACAGACTCAGGTCAGTAGTCACAGTCTCAGTCAGTAGTCACAGTCTCAGGCCAGTCAGGGGAGGCATCACATACTCAGGTCAGTAGAGGGTCACAGACTCAGGTCAGTCAGGGGGCAGGCATCACAGACTCAGGTCAGTAGAGGGTCACATACTCAGGTCAGTAGAGGGTCACATACTCAGGTCAGTAGAGAGTCACAGACTCAGGTCAGTAGTCACAGTCTCAGGCCAGTCAGGGGAGGCATCACAGACTCAGGTCAGTAGAGAGTCACAGACTCAGGTCAGTCAGGGGGCAGGCATCACATACTTAGGTCAGTCAGGGGGCAGGCATCACATACTCAGGTCAGTAGAGGTTCACAGATTCAGGTCAGGCAGTGGGGCAGGCATCACAGACTCAGGTCAGTAGAGTCACAGACTCAGGTCAGTCAGGCATCACATACTCAGGTCAGTAGAGGGTCACATACTCAGGTCAGTAGAGGGTCACATACTCAGGTCAGTAGAGGGTCACAGACTCAGGTCAGTAGAGAGTCACAGGCTCAGGTCAGTAGTCACAGTCTCAGGCCAGTCAGGGGAGGCATCACAGACTCAGGTCAGTAGAGTCACAGACTTAGGTCAGTAGAGGGTCACAGATTCAGGTCAGGCAGTGGGGCAGGCATCACAGACTCAGGTCAGTAGAGTCACAGACTCAGGTCAGTCAGGCATCACATACTCAGGTCAGTAGAGGGTCACATACTCAGGTCAGTAGAGGGTCACATACTCAGGTCAGTAGAGGGTCACAGACTCAGGTCAGTAGAGAGTCACGGGCTCAGGTCAGTAGTCACAGTCTCAGGCCAGTCAGGGGAGGCATCACAGACTCAGGTCAGTAGAGAGTCACAGACTTAGGTCAGTCAGGGGGCAGGCATCACATACTCAGGTCAGTAGAAGACCACAAACTCAAGTCAGTAGTCACAGACTCAGGTCATTCAAGGGGCAGGCGTCACAGACTCAGGTCAGCAGAGTGTCACAGACTCAGGTCAGCAGAGTGTCACAGAATCAGGTCAGTCAGGGGCAGTCATCACATATTCAGGTCAGTAGAGAGTCACTATCTCAGGTCAGTCAGTGGGCAGGAGTCACATACTCAGGTAATTAGAGGGTCACAGACTTGGGTCAGTCAGGGGGCAGGCGTCACAGACTCAGGTCACTAGAGGGTCACAGACTCAGGTCACTAGAGGGTCACAGACTCAGGTCAGTAGAGAGTCACAGACTCAGGTCAGTCTGGGGGCAGGCATCACAGACTCAGGTCAGTAGAGGGTCACAGACTCAGGTCAGTCAGGGGGACAGGTATCACAGACTCAGGTCAGCAGAGTGTCACAGACTCAGGTCAGTCAGGGGGCAGGCGTCACAGACCCAGGTCAGTAGAGGGTCACAGACTCAGGTCAGTCAGGGTGATGACAGGCATCACAGACTCAGTTCAGTAGAGAGTCACAGACTCAGGTCAGTCAGGGGGCAGGCATCACAGACTCAGGTCAGTAGAGGGTCACAGACTCAGGTCAGTCAGGGGACAGGCATCACAGACTCAGGTCAGCAGAGTGGCACAGACTCAGGTCAGTCAGGGCCAGTCATCACATATTCAGGTCAGTAGAGTCATTATCTCAGGTCAGTCAGTGGGCAGGAGTCACATACTCAGGTAATTAGAGGGTCACAGACTTTGGTCAGTCAGGAGGCAGGCGTCGCAGACTCAGGTCACTAGAGGGTCACAGACTCAGGTCAGTAGAGAGTCACAGACTCAGGTCAGTCAGGGGGGCAGGCATCACAGACTCAGGTCAGTCAGGGGGCAGGCATCACAGACTCAGGTCATTAGAGGGTCACAGACTCAGGTCAGTCAGGGGGACAGGCATTACAGACTCAGGTCAGCAGAGTGTCACAGACTCAGGTCAGTCAGGGGGCAGGCATCACAGACTCAGGTCATTAGAGGGTCACAGACTCAGGTCAGTCAGGGGGACAGGCATTACAGACTCAGGTCAGCAGAGTGTCACAGACTCAGGTCAGCAGAGGGTCACAGACTCAGGTCAGCAGAGTGTCACAGACTCAGGTCAGTCAGGGGCAGTCATCACATATTCAGGTCAGTAGAGAGTCACTATCGCAGGTCAGTCAGTGGGCAGGAGTCACATACTCAGGTAATTAGAGGGTCACAGACTTGGGTCAGTCAGGGGGCAGGCGTCGCAGACTCAGGTCACTAGAGGGTCACATACTCAGGTCAGTAGAGAGTCACAGACTCAGGTCAGCAGAGTGTCACAGACTCAGGTCAGCAGAGTGTCACAGACTCAGGTCAGTCAGGGGCAGTCATCACATATTCAGGTCAGTAGAGAGTCACAGACTCAGGTCAGTCAGTGGGCAGGAGTCACATACTCAGGTCAGTAGAGAGTCACTATCTCAGGTCAGTCAGTGGGCAGGAGTCACATACTCAGGTAATTAGAGGGTCACAGACTTGGGTCAGTCAGGGGGCAGGCGTCACAGACTCAGGTCACTAGAGAGTCACAAACTCAGGTCATTCAGGGGGCAGGCATCACAGACTCAGGTCAGTAGAGAGTCACAAACTCAGGTCATTCAGGGGGCAGGCATCACAGACTCAGGTCAGTCAGGGAGCAGGCATCACAGACTCAGGTCAGTCAGGGGGCAGGCATCACAGACTCAGGTCAGTAGAGGGTCACAGACTCAGGTCAGTCAGGGGGACAGGCATTACAGACTCAGGTCAGTAGAGGGTCACAGACTCAGGTCAGTCAGGGGGACATGCATCACAGACTCAGGTCAGTAGAGGGTCACAGACTCAGGTCAGTCAGGGGGCAGGCGCCACAGACCCAGGTCAGTAGAGGGTCACAGACTCAGGTCAGTCAGGGCGACAGGCATCACAGACTCAGGTCAGTCAGGAGCCAGGCATCACAACCTCAGGTCAGTAGAGAGTCACAGACTCAAGTCAGTAGAGAGTCACAGACTCAGGTCAGTCAGGGGGCAGGCATCACAGACTCAGGTCAGTAGAGGGTCACAGACTCAGGTCAGTCAGGGGACAGGCAGCACAGACTCAGGTCAGCAGAGTGTCACAGACTCAGGTCAGCAGAGTGTCACAGACTCAGGTCAGTAGAGAGTCACAGACTCAAGTCAGTCAGGGGCAGTCATCACATATTCAGGTCAGTAGAGAGTCACTATCTCAGGTCAGTCAGTGGGCAGGAGTCACATACTCAGGTAATTAGAGGGTCACAGACTTGGGTCAGTCAGGGGAGGCGTCACAGACTCAGGCCAGTAGAGAGGCACAGACTTAGGTCAGTCAGGGGGACAGGCATCACAGACTCAGGTCAGTAAAAAGCCACAGACTCAGGTCAGTCAGGGCGGCAGGCATTACAGTCTCAGGTCAGTAGAGAGTTACAGACTCAGGTCAGTCAGGGGCAGGCATCAGATACTCAGGTCAGTAGAAGAGCACAGACTCAAGTCAGTAGAGAGTCACAAACTCAGGTCAGTCAGGGAGCAGGCATCACAGACTCAGGTCAGTCAGGGGCAGGCATCACAGACTCAGGTCAGTAGAAAGTCACAGACTCAGGTCAGTAGAAAGTCACAGACTCAGGTCAGTAGAAAGTCACAGACTCAGGTCAGTCAGGGGCAGGCGTCACGGACCCAGGTCATCAGAGGGTCACAGACTCAGGTCAGTCAGGGGGACATGCATCACAGACTCAGGTCAGTAGAGAGTCACAGACTCAGGTCAGTCAGGGGGACAGGCATTACAGACTCAGGTCAGTAGAGAGTCACAGACTCAGGTCAGTCAGGGGGACAGGCATCACAGACTCAGGTCAGTAGAGGGTCACAGACTCAGGTCAGTCAGGGGGGAGGCATCACAGACTCAGGTCATCAGAGGGTCACAGACTCAGGTCAGTCAGGGGGACAGGCATTACAGACCCAGGTCAGTAGAGGGTCACAGACTCAGGTCAGTCAGGGGGAGGCATCACAGACTCAGGTCAGCAGAGAGTCACAGACTCAGGTCAGTCAGGGTGACAGGCATTACAGACTCAGGTCAGTAGAGAGTCACAGACTCAGGTCAGTCAGGGGGACATGCATCACAGACTCAGGTCAGTAGAGAGTCACAGACTCAGGTCAGTCAGGGGGACAGGCATTACAGACTCAGGTCAGTAGAGAGTCACAGACTCAGGTCAGTCAGGGGGACAGGCATCACAGACTCAGGTCAGTAGAGAGTCACAGACTCAGGTCAGTCAGGGGGACAGGCATCACAGACTCAGGTCAGTAGAGGGTCACAGACTCAGGTCAGTCAGTGGGCAGGCATCATATACTCAGGTCACTAGAGGGTCACAGACTGGGTCAGTCAGGGAGCAGGCATCACAGACTCAGGTCAGTCAGGGGGCAGGCATCACAGACTCAGGCCAGTAGAAAGTCACAGACTCAGGTCAGTCAGGGGCAGGCATCTCAGACTCAGGTCAGTAGAAAGTCACAGACTCAGGTCAGTAGAAAGTCACAGACTCAGGTCAGTAGAAGAGCACAGACTCAAGTCAGTAGAGAGTCACAAACTCAGGTCATTCAGGGGGCAGGCATCACAGACTCAGGTCAGTCAGGGGCAGGCATCACAGACTCAGGTCAGTAGAAAGGCACAGACTCAGGTCAGTAGAAAGTCACAGACTCAGGTCAGTAGAAAGTCACAGACTCAGGTCAGTAGAAAGTCACAGACTCAGGTCCGTAGAAAGTTACAGACTCAGGTCAGTCAGGGGACAGGCATTACAGCCTCAGGTCAGTAGAAAGTCACAGACTCAGGTCAGTCAGGGGGACAGGCATCACAGACTCAGGTCAGTAGAGAGTCACAGACTCAGGTCAGTAGAGGGTCACAGACTCAGGTCAGTCAGGGGGACAGGCATCACAGCCTCAAGTCAGTAGAGGGTCACAGACTCAAGTCAGTCAGGGGGACAGGCATTACAGACTCAGGTCAGTAGAGGGTCACAGACTCAGGTCAGTCAGGGGGACATGCATCACAGACTCAGGTCAGTAGAGGGTCACAGACTCAGGTCAGTCAGGGGGACAGGCATCACAGACTCAGGTCAGTAGAGAGTCACAGACTCAGGTCAGTCAGGGGGACAGGCATTACAGACTCAGGTCAGTAGAGAGTCACAGACTCAGGTCAGTCAGGGGGCAGGCATCACAGACTCAGGTCACTATAGGATCACATACTCAGGTCAGTTAGGGGCCAGGCATCACAGACTCAGGTCAGTCAGGAGCCAGGCATCACAACCTCAGGTCAGTACAGAGTCACAGACTCAAGTCAGTAGAGAGTCACAGACTCAGGTCAGTCAGGGGGCAGGCATCACAGACTCAGGTCAGTAGAGGGTCACAGACTCAGGTCAGTCAGGGGGCAGGCATCACAGACTCAGGCCAGTAGAGAGTCACAGACTTAGGTCAGTCAGGGGGACAGGCATCACAGACTCAGGTCAGTAAAAAGCCACAGACTCAGGTCAGTCAGGGCGGCAGGCATTACAGTCTCAGGTCAGTAGAGAGTTACAGACTCAGGTCAGTCAGGGGCAGGCATCAGATACTCAGGTCAGTAGAAGAGCACAGACTCAAGTCAGTAGAGAGTCACAAACTCAGGTCAGTCAGGGAGCAGGCATCACAGACTCAGGTCAGTCAGGGGCAGGCATCACAGACTCAGGTCAGTAGAAAGTCACAGACTCAGGTCAGTAGAAAGTCACAGACTCAGGTCAGTAGAAAGTCACAGACTCAGGTCAGTCAGGGGGCAGGCGTCACGGACCCAGGTCATCAGAGGGTCACAGACTCAGGTCAGTCAGGGGGACAGGCATCACAGACTCAGGTCAGTAGAGAGTCACAGACTCAGGTCAGTCAGGGGGACAGGCATTACAGACTCAGGTCAGTAGAGAGTCACAGACTCAGGTCAGTCAGGGGGACAGGCATCACAGACTCAGGTCAGTAGAGGGTCACAGACTCAGGTCAGTCAGGGGGGAGGCATCACAGACTCAGGTCATCAGAGGGTCACAGACTCAGGTCAGTCAGGGGGACAGGCATTACAGACCCAGGTCAGTAGAGGGTCACAGACTCAGGTCAGTCAGGGGGAGGCATCACAGACTCAGGTCAGCAGAGAGTCACAGACTCAGGTCAGTCAGGGTGACAGGCATTACAGACTCAGGTCAGTAGAGAGTCACAGACTCAGGTCAGTCAGGGGGACATGCATCACAGACTCAGGTCAGTAGAGAGTCACAGACTCAGGTCAGTCAGGGGGACAGGCATTACAGACTCAGGTCAGTAGAGAGTCACAGACTCAGGTCAGTCAGGGGGACAGGCATCACAGACTCAGGTCAGTAGAGAGTCACAGACTCAGGTCAGTCAGGGGGACAGGCATCACAGACTCAGGTCAGTAGAGGGTCACAGACTCAGGTCAGTCAGTGGGCAGGCATCACAGACTCAGGTCAGTAGAAAGTCACAGACTCAGGTCAGTAGAAAGTCACAGACTCAGGTCAGTCAGGGTGACAGGCATCACAGACTCAGGTCAGTAGAGGGTCACAGACTCAGGTCAGTCAGTGGGCAGGCATCATATACTCAGGTCACTAGAGGGTCACAGACTGGGTCAGTCAGGGAGCAGGCATCACAGACTCAGGTCAGTCAGGGGGCAGGCATTACAGACTCAGGCCAGTAGAAAGTCACAGACTCAGGTCAGTCAGGGGCAGGCATCTCAGACTCAGGTCAGTAGAAAGTCACAGACTCAGGTCAGTAGAAAGTCACAGACTCAGGTCAGTAGAAGAGCACAGACTCAAGTCAGTAGAGAGTCACAAACTCAGGTCATTCAGGGGGCAGGCATCACAGACTCAGGTCAGTCAGGGGCAGGCATCACAGACTCAGGTCAGTAGAAAGGCACAGACTCAGGTCAGTAGAAAGTCACAGACTCAGGTCAGTAGAAAGTCACAGACTCAGGTCAGTAGAAAGTCACAGACTCAGGTCCGTAGAAAGTTACAGACTCAGGTCAGTCAGGGGACAGGCATTACAGCCTCAGGTCAGTAGAAAGTCACAGACTCAGGTCAGTCAGGGGGACAGGCATCACAGACTCAGGTCAGTAGAGAGTCACAGACTCAGGTCAG
>JAXIVJ010018557.1:2500-22822 GCA_036785665.1 Chirona hameri
CTCCTGTTTTGGGGAGGGTGTTACGAATGCGGTTGTGCGGCGCATACTTTCTTCGTAGTTTGCGGTGCAATAAATGCGTCAGAAACATTTGCAATGCAATATGCATGATACATACTGGGATTATACATGTTTGTTGGCAGAGGAGCACTCAGATACAAAAAAAAATGGGAGGCGATACCATACCTCAAATTAGATCCAACTTCAAATTAGTAAGATGATAAAAGCGTTACTCGCATGGTGCCCCCACGTTGCTTTCCTGGATCCGCCTATGCGCAATATATTAAATTTAACCAATTACAGCAAGTAATGCCCACATGTGACGTTCATGTCGTCCCAAACAATCACGAACAGCACACATTTGTTATCAGGAAATGCCCCCCCCCCCCCCATTTTACATCTCCCGAATACGCCTACGATTTTTTATTTTTGTATTTATATTTTGGTATATTAAAGACCAGTAGATTTGCAGCTCAAAAACGTTTGGTGCATGCAAATCGGCCAAACCACATGGCCGCAATGACCTTAAAAAAACACCCAAAATTTTAAAAATAACAAAGAAATAAATTTCGGGAACCTAAAAGAAAGATCTTGTCATGACGAATTGAATGGCGTTTTCCCCATCGAAATCGACCGAGCGGTTCTCAAGATCGCTGGGGGTGGGGGGGGGGGGGCAGAATCTGACCCCCGCAAGTTAACGTAATTGTGGCCGCCCGCAGGGAATAGGGTTAAATATAAATGCGTCGCTTTTACCCCGTTAAAAAAACGAAATATTCCATGCTGGACTGGGTTACCTACATCAGCGTACTGCTGTGCCGGTCTGGGCTGTGAGTCAGTTTTATCGAAAAGTTGCACTTGGGCCGGTCACCATGTGCAAAAAGGCTGTGCGTCACAGGGATGGACAAAAGGGTACAATTTCCTCCCCTCAACCCGCGAAATGGGCATCTGTTACGATATTTGAATCCGGTGATGTTGCAGTGAAATATTGGAGGGTGGAGCTCAAAATTATGTGCCTGAAATCCGAGGAGCAAATCAAATTGAGGGTAGGTTAGGTTTCGGCAGAGCGGTTGGGCCCTACCAATCATTTTCGTAAAACAACACCCCTGAGCGTAAGGTTTCTCATCTCCAATATTAAGAAAAAGGAGGAAGCCGCGTGTCGAAGTAAGCTTAAATTTCTAAGCACTGTCAGCGAGCGAGTGGCTGAACGGTGATTTCTGCTTGTCCTTGCCCATGTGCCAGGCTACCCAGTATCCACATGCGCTTCTGCGTGAAGATACAGTAATGGACAGCTAGCAGGAAATCAAGTAGATAAAATTGAATAATCTAACCGAATTTTGGAAATGGCTATTTCAAGGCGCAAGAGAGCCAGGAAGTGTGGGAATACTTCTGACGAGAAGAAAGAGGAGGAGAGAGAAGATACTAGAGAAGAGAAGGTAGATGCTGACAGAGAAGGGGATAGTGAAGAGAAGAGAGGTGTGATGAGAGAAGAAAAGAGAGAGGATAAGAGTGAAGAGAACATAGAAGAGAAGATAGAAAAGAAGATAGAAGAGAAAATAGAAGAGAAGATAAAAGTGATGATCGAAGAGAAGCTGGATAAGAAGATAGAACAGATGATAGAAAGGAAGATAAAAAAGATAAAAAAGAGGATACTAGAGAAAATAGAAGAAAAGATAGACGAGATCATCGGAGAGATGATAGAAGACAAGATAGAAGAGAAATTAAAAAGTATGATGGACGGGAAGATGGAGAAGGGAAGAGAGAAGAAGGGAGGAGAAGATGGAAGGAACATAGGAGAAACGATAGGAGAGAAGATAGAAGAGCAGAGTAGAGAGCAGCTTGGGGAGACGATATAAAAGTTGATAGAAGATGAGATAGAGAAGAAAGGAGAGAAGATAGAAGAGAAGAGAGATGGTTGGATAACTGTACAAGATAAGAATAGACAATAAGAATAGAATAGATCCAGGGTAGGAAGAGGCATCGCATTCCCGGAGAGCAGGAACATTGTGTTGCCTTATCGAACAGGTTCAGTGTCCTGGAGCCTGCCGAGGAACCTGAGAAGGAAAAGATGAGATATTTGTTAATCGGTGATTCGCGGGTGAGGCCCCTTGGGAGAGTGTTTTGTGGGAGGGAGGACAGGTGTGCCGTTAAGCCAGGAGTGAAAGTGTCCGAACTTGGCCCTATTATCCAGGACGAGCTACGTGCGTGCGATCCCGAAACGATCATCATACAGGTGGGAGTCAATGACGTTGGACCGAGGCGCAGCGTAAAGCTTGTATAAGAATACAGGCAACTGCTGCAGACGCTGAAGGAGGCTAGGAAGACTATAGTCATCACTGGCATCCTCCCTCGAGCTGCAGTCGGCACGGAGTGGTACTCTAGAGCCCTGTCAGCAAACCACTCTGTGAGTAAGCTATGCTCGGCTATGGGGTTTGAGTTTGTCGACCTGTGGGATAAGTTTTATGGCATAGACGTGTACTACATGAGGGATGGTTTGCATTTATCGGATGAGGGGGCGACAGTATTGGGGGCTGCATACGCAAGGGTGATTCAGGGAAACTAGGTGAGAGGGGGGGGGGTCAGAAGTCAGAAGAGGGCATCGAGAAGTAGGCAATGGTGAAGGTTCAACTGGACGCATCAAAGTTATCATAACTGTAGCAGTAGTAGCAGTGGTAGAGAGACACCTAAATGTAATATTGGATGTATAATGTTAAATGCACAGAGCATTATATCAAAATTTGATGAGTTCAGATGCTATGCTGGTATTCAAAAACCGGATATTATTTGTGTAACAGAAACATGGGTTAGTGAGGAATTTTGTGGTGATAGGCTACATGACTTCGAACTACTAGGTTACAACATGTTTTGGTACTGCAGGAAATCACGGCAGGGTGGCGGGGTGTTTGTATACGTCAACAGTTTGTACGGTGCTACGAGTGTTGATGATCCATTAAAAGCGAAGGACGTAGAACCAATTTGGATAGACGTTAAAATTGGTGCAGGTAATAGGGATAACTTAAGAATAGGAGTATTCTACAGACCAGGTAATCTTTTGAGAATGCCTCAAGTTGAAGCAGACCAAGTGATCTGAGAGGAAATTCGTAAATTTTTAAAACACATTGTCTGATCATGGGGGATTTCAATTTACGAGGGTATGAAGGCAGGGTAGAGACCAATGAGTGTGTGATGTTTAGGCAACTTTTTGAAGAGGAACTTTTTATGCATCAGTTTGTCACGGAACCAACTAGATTATGTTCAATTATTGACCTAGCCTTCTCTGACAACAGAGAACTAGTGAGTGATGTAACCATCGGTGAGGGACTCGGTAAAAGCGATCATAGTATAGTAAACTTTAATATCTCATCTAATGTTAAGCTCAAAGATAATCTCCTTCTGGCTCCAAATTTTAATCAAGCAGACTTTGAAAGAATGAGAAATGAACTTGCCCAGATAGATTGGAACAGTGAGTTTGCAAGATTAGATGCATGTGAATCCTGGAAATCTTTTAAGCCTATATTGAAAGCAGTTCAGAGTAGACACATACCATTTAAGTATAAACGTAATAGAAGAAAAAAAACGATAGACCTCCCTGGCTTACACCAGAAGTTAGAAATGCCATTAAAACGAAAAGAGCTGCATTTAAGAAAATGAAGGGATCACCAATTGAGCCAAATAAGAGAAGTTACCAAAAAGTAGGGACGAGGTTAAGAGAAGGGTCAGGGCAGCAAAAAGAGCAAAGGAAATAGACTTGGCAAGGAACTGCATTGCCGACAGTAAGATATTTTTAAGTTTTTACAAAATGAATAACGTTTCAAAAAGTATTGGTCCACTTAAAGTAAATGATATGTTGGTAAGTAAAGATTACGAAATGGTGGAATTGTTGAGTAATCAGTTCAGTTCCGTTTTTACAATCGAAGACCAAAGTGGTATCGCATTACTTCATCCTCCGCCAGTAACGGAGGATACTTTGGGAGAGCTGGGCAATATAAGTAGTGATTTAGTTAGAGCATATTTAAAAAAGATAAAACCTAATAAGGCGGAGGGACCAGATACTATATATGCAGGGGTTTTAAAAGAATGTGGAAGAGAGATATCTGTTCCATTGGCTATAATATTTTCCAGATCACTAAAAGAAACAAAGATTTCACTTGACTGGAAGAGTGCAAACGTAGCTCCTATATTTAAAAAGGGGGATAAAAGTAAGGTAGAAAATTATAGACCTGTCAGTCTTACCTCCTTAGTTTGCAAAGTACTGGAATCAATCATTAAAGATAAAATAGTAGAATATTTGGATGAATATAAAATCATTAGGGACACTCAGCATGGCTTCAGGAAGGGTTATTCGTGCTTGACCAACCTTCTGCAGTTTTTGGATGTGGCAACCGATAGTTTTGATAGGGGTGAACAGCTTGATGTAGCGTATCTTGATTTTAGTAAAGCTTTTGATAAGGTTCCCCATAAAAGATTAGGAATACAACTGAAAAGCCACGGAATAACCGGCAAGGCGCTTGATTGGATCGAGTTTTGGCTCTCAGGACGGCAGCGAAGAGTTTTACTAAATGGGGTCAAATCTGAATGGAGAGATGTGCGTAGTGGGGTGCCTCAAGGCTCAGTTTTAGGCCCATTGTTATTTTTAATATTCATAAATACAATCGAGAATGGTGTAGACAGGAGTGTTAACATTTGCTGATGATCTTAAAGTTTGCAGGGTTATTAGGAGAGATAACGACCAGGATCTTTTCCAGTCGGATCTGGATAGGTTGGTTGAATGGTCAGAAACATGGCAAATGGAATTTAATATTAACAAATGTAAAGTTATGCATGTAGGCCGAGTAAATGAAGAACTTCGTACGAAATGGGAGGACAGGAGATGTCACAGACGGTAATGGAAAGGGACCTAGGGGTAATGGTTAACAGTAAGCTATCTGCATCTGACCAGGTAACCAAAGCTAGAAAAGGGCGCTAAGGATGCTTGGTGCCATTTACAGGAATGTTTCTTATAAAAGTGCTGAGGTGATAACTAAACTTTATTGTGCATTTATTAGACCACATTTAGAGTACTGTGTTCAAGCTTGGTTTCCAACGTATGAGAACGATTGTTGGTTACTAGAAAGGGTACAAAACGGGCAACGAAAATGGTTAACGGTATTAGTAATTTAGAATATGAGGATAGGCTTAAAACATTGGATATGTTCTCACTTAAATACAGAAGATTGAGGGGGATCTCATTGAAGTTTTTATATTTGTAAATGGTCAACAGATTGGGTATTTAAAGAACTTGTTTGATTTTGATAGGGTGAAAAGAGGGCGAGGCCATCAGTATACACTTATTGTTAAACAAAGCAGGACTAGATTAAGACAGTCGTTTTTCAGTAGAAGGGCTGTGAGCCAGTGGAACAATTTACCAGGTGATGTAATCAGTGCAGCCACATTAGTTTCTTTCAAAGCTGGGCTCGACAAATATTTTGCGGGAAAGGGTTTTGTTTATAAATACTCCTGGGATTAGTCTTAGTTATAGTGATACCCATATGTGAATATACATAAGAACATAACTAATTGAAATAGGTTGCTTACAAGAAACGGATTATTTTGAGAAGGAAGATTGTGTATGTGTGGGACTAGTGAAATTTACAACGTTTGTATGGATTGAATGTCTTGTGAATGTAGATTGCTAAATTATGAGGTTCGCGTGTGCAGGATGATGTAGTGTTAACGATGTATATGTACTGGATGTTAAATTCTGAAAATGGTTAGTATGCATTACATGATATGGTGCCCTGCGAGGCAATGTATGTGGCCGTTCATGCCCGTTGTCACATGTGTGATGTTCACGTCCATGTGTGCCGTACAACCCAGGACGGGCCCACGAGGCTCTTTGTTGTACTGAAAATGTATGTCTTTATTTATGTCTTTATACCCACCGCGGAAGACCAACCCACCAGCACGCCAACCAGTACCAGTATTCCTAGATTAGTATGATAGGTACTCGCACACTAGCTTGAAATGTAAGCCGTCCGCTATTATTATTAGATGTAGCAGTTGGATTTAGCTTACGCTTACGCTTGATTTGAGTCGTGACAATTAATTTTGGGTTATTGCACCTCTATTTTCCTTTCTTATCTTGCATGATAACATATTTGAAATCAGCGCACCAAAAAGGCCCTACATACTCATTTGCATTGTCTTGCAGGCTACCTAAGCCAGCTTTCGGGCTGTCTCGCGCTAGAAGGGTCAATCTGCCCACTGTGCACCGGGTCAGCGCCCGCGGCGCTGGGCCAGTCGAGCGCAGCGGAATCGGCCGGCCGGAGCGGGGCAGTCAGTTGGCGACAGGCTCGGGGCTCGCACGCAGTGCGGTGCTGGAGGCTTGAGCAGGGTAGTTGTACGGTTTCGCCGTCTGTTTGTTTCTTTAGTTATCCAACATTATTAATTCAATTCCAAATGTTAATGATTGCAGTAACTATGAACAATCAAGTACGCGAGCTTTCAATTGCCTCTCCTGTCTGCTTACAGTGGCGGATCCAGGATTTTCTAAGGCAAGGGGCTTCAGGCCCGAGGGCGGCATATTTCCTCGGTAACAGGGGCGGCATGGTCCAGAGGGGCGGCAATCCAATATGTCAATTAAACGGGTCAAATATGCCTCTTCCTTAAAGGAAATAGTTCACCTTCAACATGGGATTTTGAACTGAAATAGCAGTTTTGTAGCCCGTGTTGAGAAATCCTTATCTGCAACTTGTCTTGGCTGAAAAGACTCTCCTGCACCCGAAGATATTTGACTTTTTGGCGAAGAGATGCGGCGCATATATGATATACCGTACCGTCTGCGAGTGCCAGCACTGGTCTGAGCATGCGCAGACCAATAACGCCCACCATAACATTAATAATGTACGACCTTCTGTCCTGAATTGGCGCGATGTAGGACCATTTTCGAAAAGAAAAAAGAAACTGTATTAAAAAATATAATAAAATCGTGTTCTGAAAAATTTCCAAAGATGAACTATTTCCTTTAAAGGAAATAGTTCATCTTCGGAAAATTTTCAGAACACGATTTTATTATATTTTTTAATACAGTTTCTTTTTTTCTTTTCAAAAATGGTCCTACATTGCGCCAATTCAGGACAGAAGGTCGTACATTATTAATGTTATTGTGTGCGTTATTGGTCTGCGCATGCTCACAACAGTGCTGGCACTCTCAGACGGTACGGTATATCATATATGCGCCACATTCCTTCGCCAAAAAGTCAAATATCTTCGGCTGGGGAGTCTTTTCAGCCAAGAAAAGTTGCCGATAAGGATTTCTCAACACGGGCTACAAAACTGCTATTTCAGTTCAAAATCCCATGTTGAAGGTGAACTATTCCTTTAACTACCCTCTGAATTCGGCACACGCGGCAACCATCTTGATTCGCAAGCAGAAACTGCATGCGTTCAAGTGCATTCAAACTGCGTTGACGTAAGTGCGTGTTGCGTCGGTACGTGTTTTGGAGGGGTGAAGTGTTAAGTTTCTCTACATTGTACTTAATGCCTGTTGCTCTTTGTTAGTAGTGGCAGCCATATCGATTCGCAACTGCAGAGACAGCGTGACGTGAGTGCGGAAGTGGTCCACCGTGAGTGCGTGCTACGTGTGTTGGAGGGGTGAGTGCTCACATGTTAAGTTGTACTTTATGCTTGTTGCTCTTTATTGGTAGTGTATTAATTGCATTTTTAACAGTGTGCATGGTATCATTTTCTAGTTAGATACGTATGCAGGCAGAGGTATCATCTCCGAACTTTTAATTATTCTTGAACAATGTCAACAAACTTCCCAGGAAATTTGGGGTAGATGTTTGCGCCCATGTGATTTTGTTATGCATGTGAAACTTATTTCATGCATATTTTTATAGAATTAATCTTGTTGCAATACAGTAGCCCAAGGGTGGATCCAGGGTGCCAATTGGTCATGGCCCCCAAAGGTTCTGAAACCGTGTTTTGCCCCTCGGGGGCAAAACACAGTGATCGCCTGCTTGGGGGCGATCCCGACCAGGCGATCAGCCGCGTGTTTGCTGTAATAACTGTCATGTCAGATGTTTCAACTCGGTTTAATGTGCGAATAAATCTCGTTCCGGAAAAAAATTGCCTGTTGTTGAGATATTCGGGCGAAAAATAGTCAACGCAAAGGCTGCAGTAACTGGTGGATATGTGGTAAGTGGGCTGGTATAAGAAAGGGAATTCCCCTGGTAAGAGAGGTATAGTACCACTTACTATTCCCCTAGTACCAGGGTTAGTAACCGTCGCTGAACCCTGGTATTTGCGGTAGTAAGCGTGACTACCCCTGTCGTAACCGGGCTAGTAAGCGTACTACTCCCTCGTAACCGGGCTAGTAAGCGTAACTACCGCCGTCGTAACGGGGCTAGTAAGCGTACTACTCCCGTCGTATATAACCGGGCTAGTACGCTTTGACTAGCTCATGGTTTTCGGGCTGGTAAATTGTACCAGGTCCCTAGTAAAACTGGTGGAATACCCCTAGTACGTTTTACTAGGGGTGGTTAGTAAAGGCCTCGTAATTTTTGACACTAGCCCAAAACTAACCACCCCTAGTAACTTTTTATCTCAGTGTACACGCCGTGTCAACAGCGGGCCGACGTCGGCCCGATGTCGGCATGCAGAGCTGCTTTCCGTTCCGAGATACCGACGTCGGGCCGACGTCGGCCCGATGTCGGCTGGACCTCGGCATATGCGGACATATCTGACGTCCAGCCGACGTCGGCATGTTTATACTGGGAAGTCAATGGGGAAATATTCAAATGCTTCCTATTCCAAGAATACGCAAGATATCAGTTGTATTCCTTCTGGATCATGTCACTATAGGCCATTCTTGATGACCTAGGTGCCATTTTTGTTCACACCCCTACAGGGTCAGCCGAGATTATCCGAGGTCACCAACAGTTGTATGTCAATAACTCTCGACATAATGACGATAGAGAAGTGAAACCGACACCAATGTGTTTGTCTCGTCGAGGGACGTCTTCCCATATGCAACATGACCTACTTGGGTCACCACTTGACCTTGACCTGAGGTCAAATTTTGAAGTTGGCCTAACCTAAGCAACATTAATATGAGTCGAAGCGCCTTGACGAGACAAACACGATGGCATAAAAATTATTTCCTTGTCGTTATCGGGTAAAAAGCTATTCGTGAAAAACTGTTTGGTAAAAAATAGTCTTTTGACATTTGATGAGCTCTGGAGCCTAAACTATTAACCTGAGCTAAAATATGAGTAAATCTTTTCGATTGCATGTTTCAATATATTTCCATTGCCGTTTTCCGTGTGTTCCTAGCTATCATAGTTCCTGTGATGTCTGGGGGTTTCTGGAGCGGAGTTCTGAAACTGGAAAATTTAACCTTTAATGACCTCTGGTGACCTCAATATTGGCTTTAGGAAAACAAATATTTGAAGTACTTTCGAGTGTGCTTGTTGAGAGCTTTCGAACACGCTTTTCTGCGTCTTTCTAGCCCTTTTAATTTTCGAGTCGGAGGGGGGGGGGGGGGGGCTAAACACCCCCCGCCCTGGCACGACGAAGTTGGCGCCGAGCACCGGCACGGCGCGGGTTAAGATCCTCCAACATAGCCCGAATACGTGTTCCTGAACACGAGAACTGGTGCAGATTCGGGAAGTCATAATCTACTTTTACCTAATCTAGAGATATACATGGGTAACGTTCGCAGCGCCACCTACACAGGTTTTGGCGAGGGTGAAAGAGGGCATTTAGTAGGCTATGTTTTGTTTTTATATCGAAAGGTATGTGTTCAAATTTGGTGTGCGGTTAGGGACCTCTCAGCCGCCACTTTCCCACAAGTCAGGGGTGGGGCATCTGCACGTGCGTACGTGCACACCCCTATTATATATCTCAGGAACGGCTGAGTCAATTGTGTTCAAATATGGAGTGTGGTTATGGACCTCTCAGCCGCCACTTTCCCACAAGTCAGGGGTGGGGTGGCTGTGCACGTGCGCACCTCCCCCCCCCCCCCCCCCCGAGAGTAGGGGCATGCGCACTCCATCTCGGTCCCATCAGCCTCAGAACCCTCCACCAAATCATTTCCTCCATGCATTACTCACCTGCCCGCGGTCCCGACGGGCTTTGCATTCGGATTTTCAAGCTATCTTTCAACTCTATCGGCCACATCATGCTTCATCTAGTCGATTCCTGCATCGTATCCAATGATATCCCCGCCGCCTGGAAACACTCTCTCGTCTATCCTATCTATAAATCCGGAGATCCTACAAATCCTTCAAACTACCGACCCATATCACTACTTCCAGTCATTGCTAAAATGTTGAGCGCGCGGTCCAGCGTCAGCTATACTATTACCTCAACCCCAACAAACTTCTATCCCCATCCCAGCACGGCTTCCGGCCCCGGCACTCTACCGAGACGGCTCTCTCATTTGTCACGGACAGCATACTTTCAGCCACTGATCAAGGGCATATCTCTTTCTTGTGCTTGATTAACCTGAGTAAATGTTTCGATGTCATCAATCATGATAAATTGTTAGAAAAACTTCAGTTGCTGGGCGTCGACACAACCTGGTTCAAAAATTATCATGGCGGTCACACTCAGAGTGTTAGCATCACTGGCTCTGATGGTCGTATTAATGCCTCTTCCCGTCAGGCAATCAATCAGGGCGTCTTCCAGGCCTTGGTCCTGTCCTCTTCTGCGCGTTTGCCAATGACCTGAGTCTGTACGCCGGCGACGCACAAGTCGTGCAGTATGCCGACGACACTCGGGTCATTGTTTCAGGCCCAAAATATATGTCTCTGTCGTGTCTCGGCGATTATTTCCACTTGAACGGACTTAAAGTTAACGTTTCCAAATTTGAGTTTATCGTTTTCGGTTCCAAGCAAAATTTGCGCAATCTCCCAACTATCAATGTCTCTTACCGTGATACATGTCTGACGCCTAGCAACGAAGTTAAAAATCTCGGTCTTATTTTTGACCGGCATCTGTCCTGGGACGCACATGTTCGAGCCCTCTCGCGTAAGTGCTGTGGTATCCTAATTGCCCTTTCCCACCTTCGTCATTACCTTCCTCCCGAGACCCTTCCTGAAATTGTTACCGCCTTGGTCATCTCGCACATCCGCTACTGCACTGAGATAAAAAGTTACTAGGGGTGGTTAGTTTTGGGCTAGTGTCAAAAATTACGAGGCCTTTACTAACCACCCCTAGTAAAACGTACTAGGGGTATTACCACCGGTTTTACTAGGGACCTGGTAAAATTTACCAGCCCGAAAACCATGAACTAGTCAAAGCTAACTAGCCCGGTTACGACGGGGGTAGTGCGCTTACTACCCCGGTTAGGAGGGGTAGTACGCTTACTAGCCCGGTTACGACGGGGATAGTCACGCTTACTAGCCCGGTTACGAGGGGGTAGTACGCTTACTAGCCCGGTTACGACGGGGGTAGTCACGCTTACTAGCCCGGTTACGAGGGGTAGTCACGCTTACTATCCCGGTTACGACGGGGGTAGTCCAGGGGTGGAGAATTAGGGGTGTTGGGGGTGCTCAAGCACCCCTGAGCTAAAAAGTGCACCCCCTCACTGTAAAAGCACCCCCTCAAATAAACAGGTCCGTTTAACTAACGGCTGCTCAGTCTTACTTCGGCGAAGTAAGACTGAGTGGTGTAAAAGTGTGTGTATGTGTGTCTGTCCGTGTGTAGATAGGCGGTTTTGCACGGTCAGGTAGGGTCAGGTCAGTTCACTCGGTCAGTCTTACCGTCCCTCAGCATGTTTGTGTGGGCGGTCGCCCGGCCTGGGGCGCGGATTGCCCGACCCGGCACCGTAGCCTTAAGAATTAAGAATCGCTTAAGAATCGCCGTTTTGCTGATAGTGCAATTCGCGCCCCGGGCCGGTGGACAGGGGCAGGCCTCCCTCACCTCCGCGCATAGCTCCTGGCGCCACACCTCCACTGGCAGATCCAGCCTCCCAATATGGGGGGGGGGGCTAATTTCACTGGGGGCCTTCCGGGCCCCAGGGGCCTCCATATGACCTAAAAGGTGCCCCCCCCCATTTTTCCCTTTGCGGACTTGGGTTATTTTTGTTCGCTATGCTATTATTACGTGTAATGACCTAGGTGACCTAGGACGTGTCAATGAAGTGCAAACACAAAATTGATGGATATTTGCCTCCAAATATATAAAATTTTGCCATTTTATATGCTATTTTATATTTAAATTAGTTACTCGCTAATACCTTTTGACTGAATAAAGTTAGAAGGGCACGGTAAACGTCATTTTGTTGGTATCATCAAGACACGTTGATAGATGTGCAGCATAACTTCTGTATGACATTTGATGACCTTGACCTAAGGTCAAGGTCACGGCGCAAAGTCACCTTTCCAACTTTGACCTACACGGCAATGTTATATATCTTTGAACTTGTCTTGAAGATAGGAATTCATTGGTATTAAAATAATTGCGCGATCGTTGATGATTATAAAGCAAACTGAGACATTTTCGGGCTTTATTTACACCGAGAAGGAAGTTATGAAGTTACTATTCGACATTAAAATTAAAATGAATTTAAATCTTGCCATTGACAATCAGGCGTTATTTAAGCGCAATCGAATTCCTCGCAACAAGACAAGTTTTAAGATATATAACATCGCCACAAATGCGGCCACAATTGGAAACCTAACCTTGAACCTTGACATTGACCTTAGGTGAAGGTCACCAAATGTTAGAAAGAGGTCATACTGTATATCATTCAACGCGTCTTAACGAAACTAACAAAATGGTGTCCATTTTACCTTTTTATCTTTATTCAGTCAAAAGTTATTGGAGAATACCTAATATCTTTCACAAAAAGAACACAAGAAATGACAAAATTTACCATATTTGAAGACAAATAACCATCATCTTTTTCTGTTTGAACGACACTTCTTTACACTTAACAATAATACAGTCAAAATAGGAAATGCATTTGGCTTGGGTATTAAAAAAAAAAAATCAAAAACAAATACTAACTTTGAAATTTAAGGTCAATGTCATAAAATGTCAGACAGAGGTCATGCTGCAGAGCATTCAATTCGTCTTGATGAGAACAGCAAAATGACGTCTATCGTACCAATCTAGTTTTATTCAGTCAAAAGTAATTAGCGAATAACATATTTTTTATATATAAAATAGCAAGTAAAATGAAAAAAATTGTGATATTTGGAAGCAAATATTACTCAATTTATTTTTTCCTCTCACTTAATCACGTCCTTACACGTAAGAATAGCATAGCCAAAAAATAGAAACACGTTTGAGAAAAGGTATCCAAAAAGTTGTACAATTTCGAAAACGTACTAAATTGTGAAATTTTCTAAAATAAAAAAAATAAACATCACCATGTTATAAAACAGCTCATTGCCATTATAATTACATAATACATCTATATTGCTTCATACATTCCCCGCCATATGGGCCGACAAAGATGCACCGTGACCTTATAAAAATGTCCGAGGCGATATCTCCTGAACCACTGCTTGCATTGCAATACAACTTTCACAACTCACTTAAAGGAAATAGTTCACCTTCGGACATTTTTTTCAGAACACGATTTTATTATATTTTTGAATACAGTTTCTTTTTTTATTTTCAAAAATGGTCCTACATCGCGCCAATTCAGGACAGAAGGTCGTAAATCATTAATTTTATGGTGTGCGTTATTGGTCTGCGCATGCTCCATGGCAGTGCTGGCACTTTCAGACGGTACGGTATATCATATATGCGCCGAATTCCTTCGCCAAAAAGTCAGATATCTTCGGCTGGAGAGTCTTTTCAGTCAAGAAAACTTGCAGATAGGGGTTTCCCAACATGGGCTACAAAACAGCTATCTCAGTTTAAAACTAATGTTGAAGGTGAACTATTTCCTTTAAGCGCCCCAGGCTACCCCATATACCAATTTTGGCCATAATGGGTGACATGACGGTGTCATTTTGCACTTTGTTTTTATCGATTTGTCGTGGAATACAACAGCTACAAAAAGAAGACCATTAGGCTTTTTTATCTGAACCTAATTACCCTACTTAATACTAGTAGACGTATTCCACACAACATAGGTACCTATGTAAGGCAATTCATTCCCGCGCTCCTCTGCCACCCAGCAGGCAGCAGGAGACCAAAGGCTGCGACGCTGCGTGTAAAATTATAACTTACGTTGGTTGTGAATCACTCTAAAATAGCGTCAGATACGCTACTTTCCCTAACCCTACTGTTACCAAAATGCTACCAAATAGAGCAAACACGAACGAGGCAAAAACAACATTTCTTTCTTTCGCAACAAGTTATTTTTTTTAGCAGGCAGTACCCATTTACATCGCCAGTTTCAGCGATTTTTTTGGGGGGATAATTTCTATTGCCGCCCCTGTCGAGCTTGGGGGGGGCTTTTGCCCCTGCCGCCCCCCCCCCCCCCGCCCCTGGATTCGCAAGTGCACACCTCTCGCTGCGGCATGTCCACCGGTCGCCGCTGTGATATCCGAAGCCGCGCCGCGCAGCTGCCAGGACTGCTGCCGACCGGACCGTGGCTTTTTCTGCGTTGCGTTGCTTGTATGCGGTTGTTCGAAATATCGAGATACATTGAATAAATAAATGAAAAAAAGGAAAAAAGTTCACACGGTCAGGTCAGCATTGACGACTTCGTCATTTCGGTGCCGATATTATGCGACTTGAAGGTTTACATGTTCGCACCGTGACTTTTTGTTCTCTTCCCATCGTTTACAAGTTAACATGTGGGGTGAGAAGCATTGGAGGAAGAAAACCGAATTGATGCACGCCCACAGTTGTATCAATTCCAGGTATCAAAACCCAAGAACAGAACAAATGAATCATGCCCGAGCGAGAGCAGCGGGTACATGATACAACAATCGAATCGACAACTAAATACCCAGGCAGTATGCCGAAGATCAGAAAAGTGGACAGCTACATAATGTGTGAATGTAAGTAGATGGTGATAAATATGTTACGTTAAGTTTGAAGAGCAAAGTAATAATATTTGAGACGAGCGACGAATGAACCAACCGGTTGGCATACTAGAACTGATGAGATGGGTGAAACGCTGCAAAATAAAGATAAGCCGAAGCACCACATGACTTTCCATCCCAGAGCGGAGCGTACAGAACACATAAGGAAAAAAATACATCACACTAATAATACATGAAGTCAGGCCGGCGTCGAAATCTCACGACTCGGCCGAAGCGCGTCCGTACCACCGGCTCCGGCGACCGCCCTGGCACTGCAGGTCGGCTCGGACCATCACCACTGGGAGGGGTCACTGTCACTGGGTCAGTCGTCTCATCACTGTCACTGGGCAGCCGCGGATCGCCGCGACACGACGGCAGCAGCGGCTGGTCGCCGTGACACGGCAGCTGTGGGTCAGGCGCCCCAGCAGCCGGAGACGCGGCGAGATGCGGCGGGTCGCCGCGAGAGGGCGGCCGGCAGTCGCCGCCAGAGGTCGGCCCCGGCGGCGCCCCAGCGCCCGGAGACCCGCGATCAGTAGGCGGAGGTGTCCGGCGCGCTCGCTCCTCCTCAGGTCTCGACACTGAGGTCGCGGGGTATTGCGCTCCCCTGGAACAGTCCTGGTCAAGGGGCACGGGCATACATACAGGCTTCAGGCGGTCAATACTGACAGTGTCGTGATCACCTGAAGGGAGCTCCAAAACAAAAAACTTCTGAGTCCGACGGACAACCTTCAGGGGCCCGCTGTAAGGGGCCTCCAGGGGGCGGCGTACGCGGTCAACGCGCAACCACACATGAGTACAGGTGGTCAGGTCGGCGGGAACGAAAGATGATGGTACACTGGCATGATGATGACCGCGCGATAGGGAAACGAAATCAATCTCCGACATGTGGTGAGCCAGCTCGCGGATGAACTTCTTCCCAGAAGTGCCGCTTGTCCGTGCGGCAGAACACTGCGGGAACAGCAGCTGTGTTCCCGTGACGGCTGTAAAAGGGGAAAACCAGACTCGTTCGGCATGGCGCGAATGCCAAGCAGAACGACAGGCAGTGCGCGCAGCCACTCCTGTTTGCGAGAACGAATAGCTGCCTTCAGTGTACGATGAAATATTTCAACCATGCCGTTACATGTAGGGTGATAAGATGTGGTTCGCAAGCGATGCTAGTGGCCAGCAGCTTCGTGTGTACGGAGAGGCTGCTCTTGATGTTGTCCTTCCTGACCTGAGACGCCAGTTCACCTGGACGTTTGTTATCGCTGAGATGACAGAGCCACTGCTGGGTAGCGACTTCCTGTCATACCATTCGTTGATTGTCGACTGTGGTGCACAGGGACCTGTGCACCACAGTCGACAGTCCGAGATGCAACCACATCCCTCTCTGTTCTTGGAGTCCAGACGACCGAACCTGCGGTCAACCTGGTGGTCAACGTCCTCTCTGCCCTTCCCGAGATAGTGCAACCTATCCTGCGTGATCACTCTTCTGTTTTGGAACCGTGCCAACCAGGTAACATGTTCAATGACTCATCTCTCACCTCCACCCACAGCATCGACACTGGTAGCACCCCGCCGACCTTCGCTAGTCCGCGGCGGCTTCCACCTGACAAGCTGCAGGCTGCCAAACAGTCGTTTGATGTTCTGTTGAAGACAGGAGTCATTCGCCCGTCCAGGTCTCCCTGGGCCTCCCCGATCCACTTGGTTCCCAAACGTGACCCCGGTGAGTGGAGAGTCACTGGTGACTATCGTGCTCTGAACGCAGTGACCAGACCAGATCAGAAGGTTGCGTGTTCATATCACGTCGGGGTCACCAAAACTGTGGGGTGAGAAGCATTGGAGGAAGAAAACCGAATTGATGCACGCCCACAGTTGTATTAATTCCAGGTATCAAAACCTAAGAACAAAACAAATGAATCATGCCCGAGCGAGAGCAGCGGGTACATGATACAACAATCGAATCGACAACTAAATACCCAGGCAGTATGCCGAAGATCAGAAAAGTGGACAGCTACATAATGTGTGAATGTAAGTAGATGGTGATAAATATGTTACGTTAAGTTTGAAGAGCAAAGTAATAATATTTGAGACGAGCGACGAATGAACCAACCGGTTGGCGCGAGAGCAGAGCGAGAGTGGGCAGAATGCCACGTTGCCGAGACTGTAATCGACTATGTTCTAAATATAAATTGAAGTTACGAATACAGAAACGATTATAGGAAAATCAGGTACGATGAGTTACAAGAGAAATATGAAGACGGAAAACAAATTGCAGATGAATCTGGTTAACCAATAACATATTAATAATATGAAAGTATACGAATTATTTTCCTTACGTTCTGGAACGTTCCGGAGACAAATATGACGCGGGAATACTAGAACTGATGAGATGGGTAAAACGCTGCAAAATAAAGATAAGCCGAAGCACCACAAACATACATTACGATTCTTGATGTGACTCGGAGCGTTTTTTGGGGGGAGGGGGCAGCCGTAGTGCAAACAAAACTCGCTTCCAGCGACCATGACATGAAACTCCATATTGGGTTTTCGATGCATCTTGTCACTGATGTTTGCATCCATTTTCGTGCCGCTTGCTTCCTTTTATGTTACGGTCCGTCGCGTTTAAGCGGCCATAACGGCCGCCACCTCTCCTCGTCCTCTCGCTACAACTTGGATTTGAGAGCCGCCGGTGAAAGCACCCCCTGGCATTTTGACAATTCTCCACCTCTGGGGTAGTCACGTTTACTACCGTAAATACCAGGATTCAGCGACGGTTACTAACCCTGGTACTAGGGGTATAGTAAGTGGTACTACCTCTCTTACCAGGGGAATTCACTTTCTTACCAGCCCACTTACCACATATCCACCAGTTGCTGCAGCTTTTGCGTTGACTATTTTTCGCCCGAATATCTCAACAGGCAATTTTTTCCGGAACGAGATTTATTCGTACAGTAAACCGAGTTGAAACATCTGACATGACAGTTATTACAGCAAACACGCGGCTGATCGCCTGCTCGGGAACGCCCCCCGAGCAGGCGATCACCGTGTTTTGCCCCCGAGGGGCAAAACACGGTTTCAGAACCTTTGGGGGCCATGACCAATTGGCACCCTGGATCCACCCTTGGGTTGCTGTATTGCAACAAGATTCATTCTGTAAAAATATGCATGAAATAGGTTTCACATGCGTAACAAAATCACATGGGAGCCAACAAAACTCGGTAACGGTGGGGCTGGCGTCACCGTCGCGACCGGGCAATCAAATCAAGGTTCAAAGTTACTATCACCGTTGTTGGTCTGGAGTCATGGGGAAGCTTTATGACGTCACCAGATTCTGGCTACGAGCGAATCTTAGGCCGACCCGATCGGATTTAATGGCCGGGTTAGGTTAGGTTAGATTAGGTTAGTTTCATTAATTCCGATAGGTTCAGCCTACCGCTCGTAGCTATTAAATCGGTGGGGCCTAAGATTCGCTCGTAGTCAGATCTGGTGACGGCATAAAGCTTCCCTATGAATCCAGACCAACAACGGTGATGGTAACCTTGAACCTTGATTTTATTGCCAGGCCGCGACGGTGACGCCAGCCCCACCGTTACCCAAAACTCTACCCCAAATTTCCTGGGAAGTTTGTTGACATTGTTCAAGAATTGTTCGGAGATGATACCTCTGCCTGCATACGCATCTAACTAGAAAATGATACCATGGAAACTGTTCATAATGCAGTTAATACACTACCAACAAAGAGCAACAAGCATAAAGTACAACTTAACATGTGAGCACTCACCCCTCCAACACACGTAGCACGCACTCACGGTGGAACACTTCCACACTCCCGTCACGCAGTCTCTGCAGTTGCGAATCGATATGGCTGCCACTACTAACAAAGAGCAACAAGCATTAAGTACAATGCAGAGAAACTTAACACTTCACCCCTCCAACACACGTACCGACGCAACACGCACTTACGCCAACGCAGTTTGAATGCACTTGAACGCATGCAGTTTCTGCTTGCGAATTAAGATGGTTGCCGCGTGTGCCGAATTCAGAGGGTAGTTAAAGGCCTAGTAAACGGGGCGAGCCCCCTGGTAAGCACTCTAGTAGGCAGCGTGTCGCGCGTGTGCCGAATGCAGGGGTAGTTCAAGGCCTGGTGCAAGGGCGAGCCCCCTGGTAGGCACTCTAGTAGGCAGATCATACTAGGGTCTCTACCATAGGTGAGACCCTGGTACTGAATACTACCATTAGTACCAGGTCTTGAAGGGTGGTATCTTGGGTGGTAGAAGGGATTTACTAGGGGGGCTGGTAAGACCCATAGTATCTTTTTCTCTCAGTGTGCCTTGCAGTATATGGGAACGGCACCGCCAATAATCTTGCCGCTATCCATAAGATTGTGAACTTCGCTGCCCGGGTCATCTCAGGCAAGCGTAAATTTGATCATGTGTCTGATGTGCGAGATGCACTCGGCTGGCTCGAATCTCCCCAACTTTTCCACTAGCAGTCCTTATGCCTTCTTCACAAAATCATCAGTGCCAGAGAACCTGAGTGCATCGCCCGCCAGATATGTGCCAACCGAGACAATCCTGCTCATGCCCGCTCAACCCGACAGGATCATCTCCTACAGTTACCCGCTATCCGCACAGAGGCCGGACGGCGTCGATATATGTACAGGTATATATATATATATATATATATATATATATATATATATATATATATATATATATATATATATATATATATATATATATATATATATATATATATATATATATATATATATATATATATATATATATATATATATATATATATATATATATATATATATATATATATATATATATATATATATATATATATATATATATATATATATATATATATATATATATATATATATATATATATATATATACATATATATATATATATATATATATATATATATATATATATATATATATATATATATATATATATATATATATATATATATATATATATATATATATATATATATATATATATATATATATATATATATATATATATATATATATATATATATATATATATATATATATATATATATATATATATATATATATATATATATATATATATATATATATATATATATATATATATATATATATATATATATATATATATATATATATATATATATATATATATATATATATATATATATATATATATATATATATATATATATATATATATATATATATATATATATATATATATATATATATATATATATATATATATATATATATATATATATATATATATATATATATATATATATATATATATATATATATATATATATATATATAATATATATATATAT
>JAXIVJ010018558.1:0-22821 GCA_036785665.1 Chirona hameri
GTGCGTGCGTGCGTGCGTGCGTGCGTGCGTGCGTGCGTGCGTGCGTGCGTGCGTGCGTGCGTGCGTGCGTGCGTGCGTGCGTGCGTGCGTGCGTGCGTGCGTGCGTGCGTGCGTGCGTGCGTGCGTGCGTGCGTGCGTGCGTGCGTGCGTGCGTGCGTGCGTGCGTGCGTGCGTGCGTGCGTGCGTGCGTGCGTGCGTGCGTGCGTGCGTGCGTGCGTGCGTGCGTGCGTGCGTGCGTGCGTGCGTGCGTGCGTGCGTGCGTGCGTGCGTGCGTGCGTGCGTGCGTGCGTGCGTGCGTGCGTGCGTGCGTGCGTGCGTGCGTGCGTGCGTGCGTGCGTGCGTGCGTGCGTGCGTGCGTGCGTGCGTGCGTGCGTGCGTGCGTGCGTGCGTGCGTGCGTGCGTGCGTGCGTGCGTGCGTGCGTGCGTGCGTGCGTGCGTGCGTGCGTGCGTGCGTGCGTGCGTGCGTGCGTGCGTGCGTGCGTGCGTGCGTGCGTGCGTGCGTGCGTGCGTGCGTGCGTGCGTGCGTGCGTGCGTGCGTGCGTGCGTGCGTGCGTGCGTGCGTGCGTGCGTGCGTGCGTGCGTGCGTGCGTGCGTGCGTGCGTGCATGTATGTCTGTCTATCTATCTATCTATCTATACTATCTATATATATATATATATATATATATATATATATATATATATATATATATATATATATATATATATATATATATATATATATATAATATATATATATATATATATATATATATATATATATATATATATATATAATATATATATATATATATATATATATATATATATATATATATATATATATATATATATATATATATATATATATATATATATATATATATATATATATATATATATATATATATATATATATATATATATATATATATATATATATATATATATATATATATATATATATATATATATATATATATATATATATATATATATATATATATATATATATATATATATATATATATATATATATATATATATATATATATATATATATATATATATATATATATATATATATATATATATATATATATATATATATATATATATATATATATATATATATATATATATATATATATATATATATATGGAGTAAGTGATGAGAATAACCCAAAAGCAGATGTATGGCAAAGCTTTCGGTATATTAATACCTTGATCACTGCACTGCGATGAAGAACGACAAAGACAACACACATTGCAGCAAAACCGTCACATTCTAAATTTACCTAATATAAAACACGTGCAATTGGCTACGACTGTCTTACAGCTAGATTCACTGCCGGCGTTGCCCAAGTTATACATCCTGATCGTGTGTTAAATGTGTCCCTAGAAACGATATGCGCTGCCTCCATAATTTTTATAGTCTGCTTTTTAATGTTCTTTTCAAGTATCTTCGTTTCGCTTCACTTCGGTAAGTGATTACATTTTTCGATGTGAAGAACGATCGCATTCGATGTCCTATGATACTTTACATCACTTTTATGTTCCTTTAGGCGTTTCTCAACCCCTCTCCCTGTTTCACCCACATACGTTTTTGGACAGCCAGAACAAGGCACCTCATATACCACACTCATTTCAGAAGAACAATCACGCTTTGCTTTTCCATGAACCAAGTCACGTATTTTTCCACCGGCGTTCATCGACACTTTTAACCCTGCCGTTTCGAGCGCCCTGGCAATTATATGCGCTGGTTTGGAATAGGGAATTGAAATCCACCGAGTTGGCTTGGCCTCTTTCCTGTCAGTCGCCTTCCTTTTCCTGTTTCTTATTTGTTCCGCTTTATTTCGAAGATTTATTAGCAAGCCTTTCGGATACTTGAGTTTCGAAAATGCTTCGTAAATGTGCTCAATTTCATCGGCCAAATATTCTTCATCGCATATTCTGAGTGCTCCGAGAAAGAAGCCTATTATTATGCCGCTCTTCACACGATCACTGTGGGCTGAGTAAAAATGTACATAGTCTTCCTTATTTGTCGGCTTCCTGTATACTTTAAACTTCAATCTGGTTTCTGCTTTCACTATGTTCGTATCTAGGAAAGGTATCGTGCTGTTTCGTTCTGTTTCGATTGTAAATTGCACGTTTGCGTTTACTGCATTTAGCATAGCCAACTTTTCATCCAAGTCGGTATCCTTTGGAATTACAACCAAAACATTGTCGACATACCGCATCCATATTGAGCCGCTGCCCATGATTTGTTGGAAATGCTCATCTTTTAAAACCTCCATATAAAGACAAGCCGCCACAGGGCTAAGAGGAGATCCCATGGCTAATCCACTGTGCTGTACGTACTCTTCGCCGTTAAAGGAGAAGCAACCAAACCTCATGCATAACGCCACTAGGCCCAGGTATTGAGATTTTGGTTGCGGTATACTTGATTCATCTAGTGCATCAATGACTCTCTGTATTGCACTTAACGCTCCGTTCACAGAAACGTTGGTGAATAAGGATTTTACATCAAAACTCGCTAGCTTTTTGTCAGTGACGTCAACTTCCTTCAATCGTTCCATCATATCCGTAGTATTATGAATGTGGGCATCGCTTATCGATCCCAGTGCTTTTGTAAGTGGTTTTGCTAAAAACTTTACTAAATTATGGGGAGCACTCCCGATGCCCGACGTAATTGGGCGCATAGGAATTCCTTGCTTGTGGACCTTTGGTAAGCCCCTCATTCAAGGCGCAGAGGGTGTCTCTTCTAGCAAATGATACATTATCTTTCCACTTTCGGATTGTTTGATGATTTTCCTTGCTTTTTGGTTAAGCAATTTACCCTGCTTTTCGGTATATCCAGATGGTTTCTTTTCATAAGTATCAGAGTCGCTGAGCAACTCATTCATCTTGCTGTCATACTGAGCCTTATCCATGACAATAACTCCGCCACCTTTATCCGCCTGAGTCACCACCACGCTATTGTCGTTAGCCAAGTTCCTTAGCGCACGTACATATCTCCTGGGCAAACTTCCTGGCTCTTGGTCAGCTAATGCCTTGCAACATGTTAAAATGCCTTGTATATAACCTTTATCGGCATCACTATCACTCCATCTATGGTTACGTTCAATATGTTCAGCGAACGAATATTCATCTTTTCCAGAGTCAAATTTTAGACCCAGAGAGCGCTTCCTTTTCATCTTCGGAGAGCGTTCGTGACGACAAGTTCGTTACAATATGTATGTTGCCAGCCTCCTTCCACTTACTGTTTCGACATATATCGGCGAGCTTACGGTTCAGCCGCTTTCGTTGTTCGTTGTTGAGCCGCTTCAGTTTTTCTTCGTGGTCGTTCGTGAGCTTAATTCCTTTTCGTTCATCATTCATAACGTATATGCTATCTTTCAGATAAACGCAAGCATCTTGTAAATACGATCTAGCAGAATCACTGAATAATGTAAAACCGTAAAACTTTCAGGTTTCAAGGTCATGACCTTCCGTGTCAAATTACAGGTCAAAGGACGGGGAACGCGCTGGAGCCTTAAGTAAGTTACCGTCCGATTTGCCATTTAAAAGCAAATCGGACGGTAACTTTAGGCTCCAGCGCGTTCCCCGTCCTTTGACCTGAAATTTGACATTGACATGAAATTTGACCTGGAAGGTCTTAAAGCATGACAGTCTCGCTCACGCTAGAATTTGACCCAAGGAATCGTTTGAGACCACTTTTAAACAAATCGGACGGTAACTTTAGACTCCAGCGCGTTCCCCGGCCTTTGACCTGAAATTTGACCTGGAAGGTCACGACCTTGAAACCTGACCTGGAAAGTCAATCGCTATCGGAAAATGGACTTTATTTTTGGAATCAGCATGGTCTGATTGACCTATACACTAAGTTTGGGGAACTTCACGGACATTCAATGATACACTTCTTTAGCATATATCTCTCCTAGCGCATCTCCGGCGTTCCAGAAAGATCACTTCTGGCTCCCGTTCTCTTTTCGATGTTTATTAACGATCTACGGTGCCAAATGGAATCCGGCTGCCTTCTGTATGCCGATGTCAAAATTGTCTGTAAAATCACCTCTCCAGCTGACGGAATGTTGCTGCAGAGGGATCTTAGCCATCTGGCAGCGTAGTCCGTCAGGTGGGGACTGGCCCTCAACCCTGTAAAATGCAAATAGTTTACGATGACTCAGGCGTGCACCCGTCCAGACCAAGTATTTTTGGAACATGTGGATCAGGGACCCCGGTGTAACGATAGATACCAAATTAACTTTTGCACCACATGTATTGGATACTATCAGCAGGCCAACTGGGCACTCAGCCTCCTTATCCGCTCTTTCCAAATAGGTACCAGCAAGTCAAAATTCAACCGAAGCGCAGTACTGGCTGCGTACTTCGCGAATGTGCGATCGATTTTATAATATTGCAGCGTGGTCTGGGCGAGGGCGGCCAACTCCCACAAAGCGCGGGTCGATCGAGTGCAGCACAAGTTCCTCATTTGGCTGCTAGATCACACTTCCTCCGGACAAACGAATTTGCTTTCTTATGGTAGCCTTCTGCTCCATTTCAAAATTCCATCCTTAGCACAATGCAGAGTGCAGCATGACATGCTCTTCCTGAGGAACATTCTGTGGGGGAGAGTGGACTTTCAAGTTCTGCTCAACACTTTTCCCCTGCATGTGCCGCCTCGATCGACCTGTACCCCTGTCGACCGCCTCGATCGACCCCTGTTCGCCGTGCCACGAGCTCGAGTCAGAACTGTGGAATCTAGGATGTTCTGCAGTATCCCTAAAGCTATGAATGTTTGCTTGGCCAGCCATTTGAACGCAGACATCTTTCATGACAGTTTTGGCGTTTTTAGAGCTCAATTGATCAAGTACGTTTTAACTGTATAGTCATCATTACTTCATTCATCATGTCATTCATCTTCTACTTTTATAACTACTTTAGGCTGTGATATATGTGTTGTATTTCATGCTGTTTATCTTTTTAACTTCGCCTGTCAGTGGAGTGTGACTCTGTTGGCGATGAAAGCAAATTAACAAAAGCATATGGATTAAGTCTTTCAGGAATAGGCATGTTTATCCAATTTTCCCCCACAGACATTTCCTTAAAATAGGCCCTGCCTTACAGCACCAATAGACCACAAACACAATGAAATATCTGGCATTACCAAATATTGGACCATACAGCAGTTAATCCTAACTTTAGAAACCATTTCTTCCTGTGAGCCTTTCATCAGTGAATTTTCTATACAAATTGCATACTTACATTGCATATCATTGGGTTCAGGAGAGCATTGACTCTCATTTGAGGAGTGGAGAAGTGCCACAATCATCTAGTTTTAGGCTTTGGCAATTAATAATTGTATGTAGGTACCATCATATATTGATAATAGAAATTACACAACATAGGGGAAGATGGGTATGGTTTGGATGGCAGGATAGTATGGGCAAGTAAAACCAAATGTATTATGATAACAGTGGTGGAGTGTATTTACACCCTTGACCAATAGTCATTTGACACCATGGGTCTCTTCCTGTGGCACCTCTAACCTCATCCAAGTTTCTCCAGTTATAACCTATTGCACACAGTTGAAAGTTGGAGCAATTTGGAGCAGGTTAGAGACACCATTTATTGCAAGTTGTTCTCATGAATAATGGCTATGTCATTGCCAATCAAATTGGGAGGCGCACAATTTCCGGTTAGGAACTGCCATATCCTTGTTAATTGACTACATACTTTAAGAACCGGTGTGTTTCAGAGCCTAGGGTTCCTTCCTTTTACCCTGTCCCCATGATTTTCTTTTATCTGACCAATGGGAACCCAACCAGGTAAGGTAAGACAACCATGGGAACAGGCCCCATATTTAGTTGCAGTAAGTTAGGTCTTTTTCCTGTAATGCAAGTTTTCATTTTTCAGAAGAGGCCATGTAATTTTTCAGATCATCATTGAAGCCACCCACAATTTTCAAACATACAGTTTGGGTAATAGTTCAGTAATTCACCTCCCCAGTTTATGGTGTTTTTGGGGTCCCTAATAGACTATTACCAATATGCATTAACGCCATATAAGATTAACACATTCAAACCATTCTCACTCCAAACTGCCAAAACTATCCCACACATACATGTCCCATCCACAGAATAGGTAAGCAGGGTAAAAGTCCAATATTTTGACACATCTGAATCTCAGACTTTAAATGCTATCAGAATGCTAATGCACACAATAGCAACACATTGTTTATATTTGGATAGCATGAAAAGTCTGAGGATAGGACATGTCTGGGGTTACAGCGGTTGACCTACATGGTGATTTTCAAAGAGACTTATTTGTTATGGCCGCAGGGACCCGCGTATAGAATGCTCTGCTTGCATTCACTCGCTGCACTCACACTGGCCACTGCAGAACTAAAGGGGGGCTGTCGCCTCTGGACCCCACAACCATTTTGTAGTCAAAACTAGCCATCAGATATAATGGGTGAAGCAAAAATTATACTCTTCATAGCACAAAATTGGAATTCCATTACCCCAAGGGGCATCAGCACCAGCGGGAGGGGGCAGGATCGCCCCCCCCCCAACAAAAAAAAACATTAGCCCTATGGGAATGGGGAGCCAAACATCTGGCTGCCCTCCCCTCACAATTTCGTGGCGGCGCCCCTCGTTACCACCAAGGTTTGTATAAATACCACCATAGCCACCATACCACAAAGCAAAGCAGTATTTTATCTACAATGACCACAAAGTTACCACAGTGGCCACAGTGTATAGTGCCCTGGTTACCACCAAGGCCGTATAAGAGAGGTAGAGTCATCCGGGGATTGTACCGCCCTAATGGCATTACATTAGCATGACGTCACTGGTGCTGTGGTCCGACTCGGCTGTCGCCGCACGCGGCTCGGTGCGGTGCGAATATTTCGAACTGGATACGGATAGTTGCGCCTAAGGTACGATACGAAATAATGACCCTTTCCCACAAAAATGGAGTTAGCATTTGAAATCGCCAGACGAGACCGAAATATATTGTAAATTCATCACATTTTGCATGCAAACTTTCCTACCGAAAGATATTTCAAGTTAAAGTTGATGAGCGTTCCACACTTTTAACGACCGGTACTTGCAAGTACTTTTGGTCCTCATCAAACTGCGGGCTTTTCCGGTATTGTTTTTTTACGCAATAGAGTGGAAAATATATTGTGCGTTCTGCTTGTTGTGATTATATGCCCGGCGATCTTCTAAAACTAACAGCGATTGGAAAAAGTGGCAATAAAATTGGAAGCTCATCGATGCACATCAACGGCGGCATAGTTAGTGGTTGCGACCCTCAATTTTTGAAAATAAATTCATTTGTTTTCAACATTAGGAGTATTATATAATTTGTCTGTGGCTGTATATAACACTATGCTTTATATTATCATGAAAAATAATAATTTGTCCCCAAAAAACTAACAAACAATAACCAAGGGCGGATCCAGCCGGCCGTTTTAGGGGGGGGGGGGGCAAACCGTTTTTTTTAGCGGACCTTACCTACCACTAATTTCGAATTTCTTCCCGGATTTGGGCCACTTTATTTTGCAACCACACGATTTCGATTTTTTCCCCATTTTTTTTTAGGTTTTCGACCTTTTGGGATATCGAAAAAGGAAAGATGACAGCTTGCAGTTTGTATTGTTCCGACATTGCCTTACACTGATAAAAACTATGTCAATTGTCAGCTGTACCCAGGGGCGTCGCCGATAATTTTTGAGTGGGGGGGTCGGCTGAAATGACGACAAAAAAATGTCCCCCAATTTGTTATGCGTGTATTTAAGCCTTTGCAACATTTCTAATGTGGATTTGCATGTTATAGTAGGTACTTGTTATTTAGCGCCGCGAAGCGGCGCGATTTTTTTTTTGCTCGGGTTTGCCTGATAAAACCCAGAAACATAGGCATTTTTAGCTTCTTAGCCTTGTAGAGGATAATAAGCTAAAAATGTTATTCATTCAATTCAGCGTTACGACGAAACGAAGACGATGACGATGGCTTCGTTATGACGATGGCCACTGATGTGACGCCGCGAAGCGGCGTGAACATTTTAATTTTAGGTCGTGGAAAACGCATTTTTAATATTGGAACCAGACCGTGAGTGGAACCTCAGGTAACCCCTTTTTCTGGTTGCACATCTTGGTATGATGCAAAATGTTGAAATGAAGGTAGTTTTTCATATACATTAGCCTCGGATAGTAAATCACGATGGCCGGTGGCAGTCTGCGCTCAATAGTACATATGATAATAATAACTGTAGTCTATATACATACCTATGTACCGAACTGTAACAAACAACTGGTAACGGTGCAAATGGTTTCAAAGTAGCAAGAGGCAGACCGACATTTCCGCGCATAAATGGTCCCTGTGGATCTGGAGGAGCCTGGGGGAGATGGCTTGGGAAGATAGTCCTGGCCTGGTCCCCACTATTAGCTCTTCGGGCCAACAAGTTGGGCACCGCTGGAACAGCTTCCGGTTGCCGAAGTCCGCGTCTTTGCGTTCGCGTCGCCTTTTTCGGAACTCGGCAGACAAGCTAAACATGTAGCTCGCTTTAAAGATAATATTTTATGAAGAGAGTTGGCCCTGGGGCCAGCAATTACCGCCAAGGAGAGCCTCTGCAAGACACTTAATGGAATTATTTTTCCAAATTTGTATATGCAATTGCTAAACTTGTGTCATGCCGCAAAGCGGCGCGAAATTTTTCCGTTTTTGACTGAGGCTAGCTTGATTTTGACTGCTGCAATTTTGGGATGCCCAGTACCGTTCTAAAAACGCAAATATAGCATGCATTAAATTTCACGTCTTGGGGGGGGGGGGGGCAAAACATAGTTTGGCCCCCCCTTAAACAGGCTTGGGGGGGGGGGGGGGGGGCATGGCCCCGTTCGCCCCCACCCCCCCTGGATCCGCCCTTGGTCGTGGGTCTAGTTATTCCTTCGTCGACGACGAAATCATTATTTATGAACGTGTTCATTTTTTTTCTTAAAATTTCACAGAACACGGAATTTTATTGTTGTTTTTTTGTATATGCGTTGAGGCTCATATTACAGTTATTTATATATATTTTTTATTTTGTTTGGGGGGGGGGGCAAAAGACATGTTGGCCCCCCTTCCAGGCTTTTTTTTTGGGGGGGGGGGCCATGGCCGGATTGCCCCCCCCCCCCTGGATCCGCCAGTGACAATAACACAAAACTGGCAATTAAAGGGACATTGCCACCTTTCTGAAAGTTGTCAAATATACGCCGGTTGTACCCGAAAATAGGAAGTAAGTGCTGCTGAAAACGATGGTGATATGTTTTTTCTCGAAAACGACACTTAACTTGATACAAATTAAGTTGTTTAAATTTGGGATGATGACGTCATATTGAGCTCTAGAGAGCTATATAGAAATCCTTTACGCTGCCAAAATATGGCACATTTTTTCTAGACAATTCTGGCGCTTTGAATACAAAACCAACCATTGAACGTATGCTTCTTCGTACACCACCGTCAAACTAGGAGCAGATTTATTCCAAATGTAGTTTGATATTTGAGGCATCTCGATTTCGCTGAAAATTGATACACTGACCACATCCGATACGCTGATCACGAATCCAATGTTTTTGATCTGGGATTGTTTCGTACCTTACGAAATACGGACGGTCATACATACATACGAACAGGGACGTCGGAACTATGTTCAAGTTGGGGGGGGGGGGGGGGGGCGGAGGCATTCTGAAGTCGATTCTTTCCATGCAACGCCCATAGGCGTAATGGTAAAATCAAAGATGTTGGGGGGGGGGGGGGGGGGGGGCTGCCCCTCCCCCTGTTCCTACGCCTATGCATACGTAGGTCCGCCGGGTATCTCGATTTCGCTGAAAATTGTTCCACAAACCATATCCGATGCGCTGATCACGAATCCAATGTTTTTGGTCTTGGATTTTCGTATCTTACGAAATACGGACGGTCATACATACGAAGGTCCGCCGTGTATCTCGATTTCGCTGAAAATTTGTGTACAGAGTACAGACCATACAGCATACTTAGGACACTGATCACGAAATCTTCCGTTTGATATTCCGATTTGTATTCTTGATGATTTTATTTCGCAGACAGTGTAATGCTTTCTACATTTATTTTCGTATCGCAGTGCAGGGAACAGTTAACAGTATCATACACGACATTGTGCCCGCCCTTGACTAGCCAGATGCAACAACCTGATCAACTATTATCAAACCGAAATGTGCTTCCTTCACGAATAATGCGACAAAATGCATCCTTTGGTTACCAAAACCACACGACAGTGTCCCTATTCAGCCTTTACCGAGCAAAATAAAAAAGGTACCGTACAACACAGCCATCCAGATTATTTAAATGAGAACGATCTGCTTCAGGCAAAAACGCAGGTGAAGGGAAGGGAAATAGGCCGGCCGGAAGCGGGCGGCCACCTTGCTGCGCTCGGTCAGCTGGCCAGCCCTGCCTGCCTCCTTCGAGGGACGCTTGGCCGCTGAGCTCGGCTCCGACTCGGACTGGGGCAGACGCTTCTTTACCGCCTGTGGGTATAGAGGGGCGGTCAACTCAAGGGGGGGGGGGAGCTCAGGTCATGGCACGACCACACCAACATACAGTACAACAACCAGCGTACAACAACCAGGGTCAGACACAGCAGCAGGTCACATGGGATTAGACACAGCGGCAGGTCACACAGGTCAGACACAGCAACAGGTCAAACGGGTCAGACACAGCAGCAGGTCACACAGGTCAGACACAGCAGCAGGTCACATGGGTCAGACACAACAGCAGGTCACACAGGTCAGACACAGCAGCAGGTCACATGGGGTCAGACACAGCAGCAGGTCACACAGGGTCAGACACAGTGGCAGGTCACATGGGGTCAGACACAGTGGCAGGTCACACAGGGTCAGACACAGTGACAGGTCACATGGGGTCAGACACAGTGACAGGTCACACAGGGTCAGACACAGTGGCAGGTCACATGGGGTCAGACACAGTGGCAGGTCACACAGGGTCAGACACAGTGGCAGGTCACACAGGGTCAGACACAGTGGCAGGTCACATGGGGTAAGACACAGGGTAAAACACTTTCTGTCAGTGCACCATCTTATGTACAGTATGACGTCACAGCATCATATGGTAACATCAGAAAAACAGAGGCATTGTGCACCAGGGCAGCATTTCCATATTTCTTCTGACGAAGCCGTTATTATTATAGATAGGTTAGGTTAGGTTGCATTAATACATCGGACAACTTATTTACGCTTTAGGGTTAGGTTTTGTCTACAAGATGGTCTGGGGGTCTGGGGTACAACAGCTCCCAGTAGGGCTGCAGCGCAGTGAGCGGATTGTTCTAAACGTTGGTCCCTGTAACCGTAATTGCTGTAAAGGTTAGGTCAGGTTTGATTATGTTATTATAATTGCTTCCTGACACACCCTGGTTAGGTTTAATGCCTTTGTCAGAAGAAATATGGAATTTTTGCTGTGGTGCACATTGCAGCTGCTTTTCTGATGTTACCATATGCTGCCATACTGTGAATGGAATTACACAGTGCACTGACAGGTACCTACCTGAGTCGAATATTACCTACCTGTATCACTTTTGGTCAAATAATCTTACATTTCCATAATTTATAATTTTGCTCACTGAACAATGAACATCATCACTAGCAAACATATTGATAGAACACCACTGGCGGATACAGTTGCAGTGGAATACCAGTGGGCATAGCCCCTGCCAAATGTGAACAAAATGCAGAAAATTGGCATGTTTCAGCATTTCATATACAATATAAGCAACTTTTATTTGGTGAAATGTGTTTTGAAATCCTCCTCAGGGTAACGTAAAAGTAAAATTTCCTCTTTCAATTTTGTAATGTGTCAAAACCTTCTTTTCAATCTTAAAATAATGGCACGTGGCACATTTTCCCACTTATTTTTTTTTTACAAAAGTATCCGTCATAGGCGTCTGATTACCCAAATATTTTTTCTCCTAATGCTAAACAAATTGCCTTTTGTCTGGCTTATGCTCTTGTGATATTTGAAACGATAATCACAGCATAATTAGTGAATACGTTGATAGGAAAATAGGAACCTGTTAGGCCGTTAGCTGTTGGTAAATGAAATAGCATGACGACTCACCTGTACACCGTAGTATAAATCTTTGATTCGCCACACACAACACAGGGTATTCGAGGCATACCTGATTGCTCTTAAATTGAAATTATTGACTTAAAAAGATTCAAACTGGTCAAATGTTGATGGCACTGCGTAACACATCAATCAACAATCAAACATCACGATTCGCGATCATAGAAAATCAAGGTTTCATTCCAAATAAGTACATCCGGCCATAACGAGAGCTGACGTCATCGGTACAAAACTCCATATAAGGGTGGGCCTTACTAAGGCCCAAATTTTAAAATCACAATTGAATTTCTCTTAGACCAGATATCTGTGTTTGTTTTCAATGTTACCCCCCTAAGTTTCGCTCTAAGGCCACTAACTTAGCTATCTCAACTCAAAACTAGTGTTAAGGTGGGAATGTCCCTTAAATTCGGAAGCTCATCGATGCACATCGACGGCGACCTATTTAGCGTCGGCGATTTGTTTACAAAGTCATTGTCATGCTTCTCGGCGCACTTGGCGAGTTGTTCCTGATTAGTATACCCAAGTCCCGTAGCAGGCTTTGTTAATGACGTCACTGGTGCCATTCTTGTGTAGCATTGCAACATATATCTGATTTTGAGTTGAAAGCTAATTAAAGACTTATTCAAATTATTTTTTTAAGTTTGAATTTTCTTGTTAATAATTATTAAAGGTATTTTATCACTGTATTTCATAGTAGTTGACACTTCAGAAACTTGTGACGTAATAATATTGTATCCAATATGCATTTCCCTCACCTTTTGCTATTGTGGCGCAGTGCCGAGTGCTTTGCGAATACTAGCTTGCCTGGGGTTCAATTAATTCCGCCCTTATTTTATTCGAGTTGGTATAGTTTGCATGTTGTTGTTATTCATGACTTATACTGATAGTCAGTCATGCATCACGGATGCTTCACGGATTGCTTCACGGATCAGAGCGCTGCTCGAACGCACGCTAGTAGCGCTTTCGTTCTCCATGGCAACCAGGCGTGAGCCAATGAAAAGCCAGAACGTATTCCCTTTCTGGCTTTTGATTGGCTGGCGCCTAGTTGCCATGGAGAACAAAAGCGCTACTAGCGTGTGTCCGAGCAGCGCTCAGTTTGATCGGAAATGTCACAGAGCCTCCAAATATGCCGCACTCGATGTAGACAATGGTAGGGAAGCACGGACAACACTATTACACCGCCATATGTGCAGCCAAATGGAATCTCAGCAACGGCTGGACCGATTTGCTCGCAACAAGCACCGATTGATTCAGCGCATACGATTTCATCAGCCGTTCTGAAATTGGTGACCTCAGGTCATCACTGTGACCTTGTAAATGCACAAACGTCATATTTGGCATTGCAGCCAAATGGAATCTCAGCAACGGCTGGACCGATTTGCTCGCAACAAGCACCAATCGATTCAGCGCATACGATTTCATCAGCCGTTCTGAAATTGGTGACCTCAGGTCATCGCCATGACCTTGTAAATCCAAAAAGCCCATATTTGGCATTGCAGCCAAATGGAATCTCAGCAACGGCTGGACCGATTTGCTCGCAACAAGCACCAATCGATTCAGCGCATACGATTTCATCAGCCGTTCTGAAACTGGTGACCTCAGGTCATCACGGTGACCTTGTAAATGCACAAACGTCATATTTGGCATTGCAGCCAAATGGAATCTCAGCAACGGCTGGACCGATTTGCTCGCAACAAGCACCGATAGATTCAGCGCATACGATTTCATCAGCCGTTCTGAAATTGGTGACCTCAGGTCATCACTGTGACCTTGTAAATGCACAAACGTCATATTTGGCATTGCAGCCAAATGGAATCTCAGCAACGGCTGGACCGATTTGCTCGCAACAAGCACCAATCGATTCAGCGCATACGATTTCATCAGCCGTTCTGAAATTGGTGACCTCAGGTCATCGCCATGACCTTGTAAATCCAAAAAGCCCATATTTGGCATTGCAGCCAAATGGAATCTCAGCAACGGCTGGACCGATTTGCTCGCAACAAGCACCAATCGATTCAGCGCATACGATTTCATCAGCCGTTCTGAAATTGGTGACCTCAGGTCATCACTGTGACCTTGTAAATGCACAAACGTCATATTTGGCATTTCAGCCAAATAGAATCTCAGCAACGGCTGGGCCGATTTGCTCGCAACAAGCACCAATCGATTCAGCGCATACGATTTCATCAGCCGTTCTGAAATTGGTGACCTCAGGTCATCGCCATGACCTTGTAAATCCAAAAAGCCCATATTTGGCATTGCAGCCAAATGGAATCTCAGCAACGGCTGGACAGATTTGCTCGCAACAAGCACCAATCGATTCAGCGCATACGATTTCATCAGCCGTTCTGAAACTGGTGACCTCAGGTCATCACGGTGACCTTGTAAATGCACAAACGTCATATTTGGCATTGCAGCCAAATGGAATCTCAGCAACGGCTGGACCGATTTGCTCGCAACAAGCACCGATAGATTCAGCGCATACGATTTCATCAGCCGTTCTGAAATTGGTGACCTCAGGTCATCACTGTGACCTTGTAAATGCACAAACGTCATATTTGGCATTGCAGCCAAATGGAATATCAGCAACGGCTGGACCGATTTGCTCGCAATAAGCACCAATCGATTCAGCGCATACGATTTCATCAGCCGTTCTGAAATTGGTGACCTTAGGTCATCACTGTGACCTTGTAAATGCACAAACGTCATATTTGGCATTGCAGCCAAATGGAATCTCAGCAACGGCTGGACCGATTTGCTCGCAACAAGCACCAATCGATTCAGCGTATACGATTTCATCAGCCGTTCTGAAACTGGTGACCTCAGGTCATCACGGTGACCTTGTAAATGCACAAACGTCATATTTGGCATTGCAGCCAAATGGAATCTCAGCAACGGCTGGACCGATTTGCTCGCAACAAGCACCGATAGATTCAGCGTATACGATTTCATCAGCCGTTCTGAAATTAATGACCTCAGGTCATCACTGTGACCTTGTAAATGCACAAACGTCATATTTGGCATTGCAGCCAAATGGAATCTCAGCAACGGCTGGACCGATTTGCTCGCAATAAGCACCAATCGATTCAGCGCATACGATTTCATCAGCCGTTCTGAAATTGGTGACCTCAGGTCATCGCCATGACCTTGTAAATCCAAAAAGCCCATATTTGGCATTGCAGCCAAATGGAATCTCAGCAACGGCTGGACCGATTTGCTCGCAACAAGCACCAATCGATTCAGCGTATACGATTTCATCAGCCGTTCTGAAACTGGTGACCTCAGGTCATCACGGTGACCTTGTAAATGCACAAACGTCAAATTTGGCATTGCAGCCAAATGGAATCTCAGCAACGGCTGGACCGATTTGCTCGCAATAAGCACCGATAGATTCAGCGCATACGATTTCATCAGCCGTTCTGAAATTGGTGACCTCAGGTCATCACTGTGACCTTGTAAATGCACAAACGTCATATTTGGCATTGCAGCCAAATGGAATCTCAGCAACGGCTGGACCGATTTGCTCGCAAGAAGCACCAATCGATTCAGCGCATACGATTTCATCAGCCGTTCTGAAATTGGTGACCTCAGGTCATCGCCGTGACCTTGTAAATCCAAAAAGCCAATATTTGGCATTTCAGCCAAATAGAATCTCAGCAACGGCTGGACCGATTTGCTCGCAACAAGCACCGATAGATTCAGCGCGTACGATTTCATCAGCCGTTCTGAAACTGGTGACTTCAGGTCATCACCGTGACCTTGTAAATGCAATATACTATGTGCTTCTTGCGAGCAAATCGGTCCAGCCGTTGCTGAGATTCCATTTGGCTGCAATGCCAAATATGGGCTTTTTGGATTTACAAGGTCATGGCGATGACCTGAGGTCACCAATTTCAGAACGGCTGATGAAATCGTATGCGCTGAATCGATTGGTGCTTATTGCGAGCAAATCGGTCCAGCCGTTGCTGAGATTCCATTTGGCTGCAATGCCAAATATGACGTTTGTGCATTTACAAGGTCACAGTGATGACCTGAGGTCACCAATTTCAGAACGGCTGATGAAATCGTATGCGCTGAATCTATCGGTGCTTGTTGCGAGCAAATCGGTCCGGCCGTTGCTGAGATTCCATTTGGCTGCAATGCCAAATATGACGTTTGTGCATTTACAAGGTCACCGTGATGACCTGAGGTCACCAGTTTCAGAACGGCTGATGAAATCGTATGCGCTGAATCGATTGGTGCTTGTTGCGAGCAAATCGGTCCAGCCGTTGCTGAGATTCCATTTGGCTGCAATGCCAAATATGGGCTTTTTGGATTTACAAGGTCATGGCGATGACCTGAGGTCACCAATTTCAGAACGGCTGATGAAATCGTATGCGCTGAATCGATTGGTGCTTGTTGCGAGCAAATCGGCCCAGCCGTTGCTGAGATTCCATTTGGCTGCAATGCCAAATATGACGTTTGTGCATTTACAAGGTCACAGTGATGACCTGAGGTCACCAATTTCAGAACGGCTGATGAAATCGTATGCGCTGAATCTATCGGTGCTTGTTGCGAGCAAATCGGTCCAGCCGTTGCTGAGATTCCATTTGGCTGCAATGCCAAATATGACGTTTGTGCATTTACAAGGTCACCGTGATGACCTGAGGTCACCAGTTTCAGAACGGCTGATGAAATCGTATGCGCTGAATCGATTGGTGCTTGTTGCGAGCAAATCGGTCCAGCCGTTGCTGAGATTCCATTTGGCTGCAATGCCAAATATGGGCTTTTTGGATTTACAAGGTCATGGCGATGACCTGAGGTCACCAATTTCAGAACGGCTGATGAAATCGTATGCGCTGAATCGATTGGTGCTTGTTGCGAGCAAATCGGTCCAGCCGTTGCTGAGATTCCATTTGGCTGCAATGCCAAATATGACGTTTGTGCATTTACAAGGTCACAGTGATGACCTGAGGTCACCAATTTCAGAACGGCTGATGAAATCGTATGCGCTGAATCTATCGGTGCTTGTTGCGAGCAAATCGGTCCAGCCGTTGCTGAGATTCCATTTGGCTGCACATATGGCGGTGTAATAGTGTTGTCCGGGAAGCACGAATTTGTCAATGACCTTCATGAAATACACAAGGTACTTGTTTTATATTTTTTTCCAAACTTACAACTTTGAATTTGGGAATAATTTTATTTAATTCTTAAATTTAAATAAAATAATTTTAAAAATATAACGGGAGCCTAAGAAATTGTTGCTAACAAAATCAAAAGGTCATTATTTCCCTTTAACTTGAAATATCTTTCGGTAGGAAAGTTTTCATGCAAAATGTGATGAATTTACAATATATTTTGGTCTCGTCTGGCGATTTCAAGGGCTAACTCCATTTTTGTGGAAAAAGGTAATTATTTCCCTTTAATAGCTGATTTAAAACAAACTTTCCTTAGTAAAAGTTGCTTGGATTTTGTTCTATATCAGGAAATGTGTCAACTTTGCGCCGATTTCAGGTTTGTCGAGGGGAGGGGCATGGCCGCCAGCCCTCCCCCTCCCCTGGATCCGCTAGTGGGTGCCGCGGCAAGACGCAATGTGTTTTTGCCTGTGGAGACCAGTGCAGAAAATCCGAGATCTTTGGTCACAGCCCAGTCACGGCCACGGTATGAGCTGGCAAGTCACAGCTTTAGTCACGGCGCTGCAATGCTAACCCTATGGCGCTGGCCTCGCCAGTCATAGCTTCAGTCACGGCCGTAGCCAGGTCTGGTCCCAGCGCTGGGCGCTGGGACCAGAATTTTGCAACTCTAGTTGCCTGGCAACGCACGCGCCAGGGCGCTGTACGTGCTCTCCCGCCCCGTGCGGTCTCTAAATAGTAAATACGTCGCGTTATATCGCATCAGAATTAATTGACCTTTCACATATATATTTTTATAACTCTCAACGTTTTCTCAAACTAGGAAAAATCCTCGAAAAGCTCCTAGACACCCATGCCCTCCGCCATGCAATTAACGTTACGTAAGCAAATGATGTTCGGCTATTCTGACCCTCATCCTCGTCATCAGCCGTCAACCAATGAGCGTGGAGAGTGTCAGACGCTGATTGGCCAAAAAGCTGTTGGCAGCAAAACCTGGCTCATGAGCAGATGCGTGAACAAGATCAAGCTGCGGACGTTGCTAATATTTGTCGCCCTTTTTCCCTATGTTAAATAGGCGGAGCGGACCCCCCTGGGTAAGATACATCAACATTCTAGGCAACATAAAAGGTAGATAATAGTCAAATAGTGTCTTGCAAGATGCGTAGTGAGCAAATAGTTAAGTTTTGTAACATCTAAAACGCTGTGTATTTATGGCCAGTATGACCAGCAAATCTTAGGTTTCATCCCAATCGGACTTAATGGCTATGAGCGAATCTTATGTTTCGTCCCGATCAGACTTGTGACCGGTAGGCTGGGTGTGATTAGAGTAGTGGCACTTACAGTAAACCCGCTTTTGAGTGTCTTCTTGGAAAATTAAATGGTACTGGGTTACAGCCTACAGGTCAGTACAGATCATGTACAGGTCAAGTACAGGTCACCAGGTCAACATAATAGCAGGTCAAGTTACCTCTTGCATGACATTTGTAATGTATTTACATGTTAACAGGTGAACAGGTTAATCATCCACTAGTGATATTGGTTTCCTGCATGACATTGAAATGTACTTTCTGTTTCAGTAATTGGGGATGCAAAAATGTTGCTTAATTCTGATATATAGGCACCTGAAATTGCATGTTCAGAGGGTGAGTTCACCAGCCACTAGCCTGCTGCGGTGAGCTGGCTGAGCCATACCTGGTGATGTCACAGGCTGAGAGCTGTGGTGATGTCATGCCTAGAAGTCTGGTGACACCATACTACAATAGGGTCCTGACTCCTGATCAATATATCTTGATATCTTACTAGTCATTGTGATGGTGTTTCCAGTAACTGAACAAGTTTCCCTGTCCTGCCTGAGCATAACTCCAATGTGCCATAAAATCTCCCATTTGTTTTATTATGTGTATTTGAAAACCACATCAAACTGTCAGTTAACCTGTGCCATGTTGGAGGGGGGTGTTTGGACACCTCCTCTCAGGTTTTTCGAAGATAACAAAAAAAAGGCGGTGCTCAGCGCAACCGTTTTTGGCACAGCTGTTTGGGCATCAATTGTGTACATTATGTTTTAAAAGAATACCTTGGGTCATCTTAAGTCAGGTCACCAGACCAAGTCAGGTCACCAGACCAAGTCATGTGACCCCACCTCCAAAAAAACTTGTGGTCGTACCACAGTCACAGTTTTTGAATGATCGGTTTTATACTTACAGGATTTCATAAGGTCATATATAAGATATATATGACCTTATGAAATCCTGTAAGTATAAAACCAATCATATTATATCTACAATTCGTATATCATGGATTTTTTATATCAGCGACCTAAGGTTGGGTCAATTTTGTGACCTCCCCATTATAAGTTGATGGGGAAATGTTCAAATGCTTCCTTTTGCAAGGATACACAAGATATCAGTAATTCCTTCTGGATCATGTTATTATAGGCCATTCTTGATAACCTAGGTGCAATTTTTTTTCCAGTGACCCCTACAGGGTCAGCTGAGGCCATCCAAGTTCACCAATAGTTGTGTCAATAACTCTCGACATAATGACGATAGAGAAGTGAAACCGACACCAATGTGTTTGTCTCGTCGAGGTACGTCTTCCCATATGCAACATGACCTACTTGGGTCACCACTTGACCTTGACCTGTGGTCAAATTTGAAAGTTGAACTAACCTGGTCATTGGTCAACACTTATATGAGTCGAAACGCCTTGACGAGACAAACACGATGGCATCAACATTATTGCCTTGGCGTTATTAGGTAAAAAGCTATTTGTGAAAAACGTTTTGTACAAAACATCCTTTTTGACATTTGATGAGCTCTGGAGCCTAAACTATTGACCTGAGCTAAAATCTGAGGACACTATGTCGATTGCAGGTTTCAATAGCTTTCCATTGCTCTTTTCCGTTTGTTCCTAGCTATCATGGTTCCTGTGATATTTCTGGAGCGCAGTCCCAAAACTGGGAAATTTGACCTTTGATGACCTCTGGTGACCTCAATATTGGCTTAAAGGGAAATAATTACCTTTTTCCACAAAAATGGAGTTAGCACTTGAAATCGCCAGACAAGACCAAAATATATTGTAAATTCATCAAATTTTGCATGAAAACTTTCCTACCGAAAGGTATTTCAAGTTAAAGTTGATAAGCGTTCCACACTTTTAACGACCGGTACTTGCAAGTACTTTTGGTCCTCATCAAACTGCGGGATTTTCCCGTATTGTTTTTTACGCAATGGAGTGGAAAATATATTGTGCGCTCTGCTTGTTGTGATTATATGTCCGACGATCTTCTAAAACTAACAGCGATTGGAAAAGTGGCAATAAAATCGGAAGCTCATCGATGCACATCAACGGCGGCATAGTTAGTGGTTGCGACCCTCAATTTTTGAAAATCGATTAATTTGTTTTCAACATTAGAAGTATTGTATCATTTGTCTGTGGCTGTATATAACACTATGCTTTATATTATCATGAAAAATAATAATTTTCCCCAAAAAACTAGCAAACAATAACACCAAACTGGCAATTAAATCGGAAGCTCATCGATGCACATCGACGGCGACCTATTTAGCGTCGGCGATTTGTTTACAAAGTCATTGTCATGCTTCTCGGCGCACTAAACCATTGTGGCGAGTTGTTCCTGATTAGTATACCCAAGTTCCGTAGCAGGCTTTATTGATGACGTCACTGGTGCCATTCTTGTGTAGCATTGCAAAATATATCTGATTTTGAGTTGAAAGCTAATTAAAGACTTATTCAAATTATTGTGTTTAAGCTTGCATTTTCTTGTTAATCATTATTAAAGGTATTTTATCACTGTATTTCATAGTAGTTGACACTTCAGAAACTTGTGACGTAATAATATTGTATCCAATATGCATTTACCTCACCTTTTGCTATTGTGGTGCAGTGCCGAGTGCTTTGCGAATACTAACTTGCCTGGGGTTCAATTCATTCCGCCCTTATTTTATTCTAGTTGGTATAGTTTGCATTTTGTTGTTATTCATGACTTATACTGATAGTCAGTCATGCATCACGGATGCTTCACGTATCAGAGCGCTGCTCGAACGCACGCTAGTAGCGCTTTCGTTCTCCATGGCAACCAGGCGTGAGCCAATGAAAAGCCATAACGTATTCCCTTTCTGGCTTTTGATTGGCTGACGCCTGGTTGCCATGGAGAACGAAAGCGCTACTAGCGTGTGTCCGAGCAGCGCTCAGTTGGATCGGAAACGTCACAGAGCCTCCAAAAATGCCGCACTCGATGTAAACAATGGTAGGGAAGGACGAATTTGTCAATGACCTTCATGAAGTACACAAGGTACTTGTTTTGTATTTTTTCCAAACTTGCAACTTTTAATTTGGGAATAATTGTATTTAATTCTTAAATTTAAATAAAATAATTTTAAAACCATAACGGTAGCCTAATAAATTGTTGCTAACAAAATCAAAAGGTCATTATTTCCCTTTAAGGAAAACAAAATTGAAGTACTTTCGAATGTGCTTGTCGAGAGCTTTGTAACGCGCTTTTCCGCGTCTTTCTAGCTATTTAGGTTTCGAGTTAGAGGGTGGGGGGGGGGGGGGGGGGGTCCTAACACACCCCCCCCCCCCCCCCGGCACAGCGAAGGTGGCCCCGAGCACCGGCACTGCGCGGGTTAATGCTATAATTGGAATCCCACATAACACAATGTGGTTACCACATGGGTTTTGGGTAATGTGGGCTCACATGGGATCGGTATGGGTCCCATATGGGCTTATGTGGTAACCACATGAATTTTGGACGACATGGCTCACATGGGATCGGTATGGGTCCCATATGGGCTTAGGTGGGCGCACGTGTCACATGGACATGTGACTGACATGTCACATCGGCATACCCATGTGGGCCCCATGAGGGTTTATGGAGGTTAGAAGGCCTTGTGCTAGCCCATATGATAACCATGCAGAAATGTCTTCCATGTGGGCATCACGTGGGAAAGGTGGGCTGGCCTACATGGTTGCCATGTGGTTACTATGTATCTTGTGTTATGTGGGATTGCACACAAATAATTTATTTATTAGAAGTTTCCAGTAATGCATGTCCAAATCAATTCCCATATTTCTCAGTAAGTTTTATTGTTTTTAATCCACACCACTGACCAGTTACGGCTATTTATTAATATTCGATGTGTTTACAGCACTCACCACTGTAGGAGGATGCGCCTAACGAAATAAGTATGTCCAGCTTGAGTGAAGAGCAAAGGCTAAAGATTGAAGAAAATCGCCGGAAGGCACTGTTGAGGCGTGTTGAGAGGAGTAAAGCTCAATCTACAGGTAATGCTGGTATTAATCCCGGGCCTAATCAAACTGTGGGCTTTTCACCTACAAGTGCTTCATCAAAATCTGGAAATGCTGAGAGGCCATCAATTATGCCTGTTAAGCATGGTACATTGCATTGCAACCAAACAGGTTCAATCAAACCATCTGGGCTGGCGAGCCAGTCTGCCTATGTGGCACCAACAAACACCAGACTAACGATCAGCAAAGACTCCTTTTATGGCTCCAGCAAGCAGTCGGTGACGGGTAGTTGCCACCTG
>JAXIVJ010018559.1:0-17500 GCA_036785665.1 Chirona hameri
CCTATTTGCATACATGCATAACGTAACTGGTGGTTGCCTCTCACCTTGAACAGCATGTTGCTGCTCCAGAGGTCTCCGTGCAGCAGCGTCACGACGTCGCGGTCCTCTGTAAAGGTGCCGATGTAGCCGCTCCTGAAGTGATCCTCTGCGATGAGCTGGGCGAAGGTGGCAGCCTCTGACGTCAGACCAGCGTGCTCCAGCGCCGCCCAGGACGGCAACAGGGTAACGGACATTCGCTCACTGTTGGGCAGCTTCTGCGTGCGCACCTGGCGCGGGGAGTTAAAGGTGGTCAGAGGTCAACAGTCAGTGGTCAGTGGTCAGTGGTCAGTGGTCAGTGGTCAGTGGTCAGTGGTCAGTGGTCAGTGGTCAGTGGTCAGTGGTCAGTGGTCAGTGGTCAGTGGTCAGTGGTCAGTGGTCAGTGGTCAGTGGTCAGTGGTCAGTGGTCAGTGGTCAGTGGTCAGTGGTCAGTGGTCAGTGGTCAGTGGTCAGTGGTCAGTGGTCAGTGGTCAGTGGTCAGTGGTCAGTGGTCAGTGGTCAGTGGTCAGTGGTCAGTGGTCAGTGGTCAGTGGTCAGTGGTCAGTGGTCAGTGGTCAGTGGTCAGTGGTCAGTGGTCAGTGGTCAGTGGTCAGTGGTCAGTGGTCAGTGGTCAGTGGTCAGTGGTCAGTGGTCAGTGGTCAGTGGTCAGTGGTCAGTGGTCAGTGGTCAGTGGTCAGTGGTCAGTGGTCAGTGGTCAGTGGTCAGTGGTCAGTGGTCAGTGGTCAGTGGTCAGTGGTCAGTGGTCAGTGGTCAGTGGTCAGTGGTCAGTGGTCAGTGGTCAGTGGTCAGTGGTCAGTGGTCAGTGGTCAGTGGTCAGTGGTCAGTGGTCAGTGGTCAGTGGTCAGTGGTCAGTGGTCAGTGGTCAGTGGTCAGTGGTCAGTGGTCAGTGGTCAGTGGTCAGTGGTCAGTGGTCAGTGGTCAGTGGTCAGTGGTCAGTGGTCAGTGGTCAGTGGTCAGTGGTCAGTGGTCAGTGGTCAGTGGTCAGTGGTCAGTGGTCAGTGGTCAGTGGTCAGTGGTCAGTGGTCAGTGGTCAGTGGTCAGTGGTCAGTGGTCAGTGGTCAGTGGTCAGTGGTCAGTGGTCAGTGGTCAGTGGTCAGTGGTCAGTGGTCAGTGGTCAGTGGTCAGTGGTCAGTGGTCAGTGGTCAGTGGTCAGTGGTCAGTGGTCAGTGGTCAGTGGTCAGTGGTCAGTGGTCAGTGGTCAGTGGTCAGTGGTCAGTGGTCAGTGGTCAGTGGTCAGTGGTCAGTGGTCAGTGGTCAGTGGTCAGTGGTCAGTGGTCAGTGGTCAGTGGTCAGTGGTCAGTGGTCAGTGGTCAGTGGTCAGTGGTCAGTGGTCAGTGGTCAGTGGTCAGTGGTCAGTGGTCAGTGGTCAGTGGTCAGTGGTCAGTGGTCAGTGGTCAGTGGTCAGTGGTCAGTGGTCAGTGGTCAGTGGTCAGTGGTCAGTGGTCAGTGGTCAGTGGTCAGTGGTCAGTGGTCAGTGGTCAGTGGTCAGTGGTCAGTGGTCAGTGGTCAGTGGTCAGTGGTCAGTGGTCAGTGGTCAGTGGTCAGTGGTCAGTGGTCAGTGGTCAGTGGTCAGTGGTCAGTGGTCAGTGGTCAGTGGTCAGTGGTCAGTGGTCAGTGGTCAGTGGTCAGTGGTCAGTGGTCAGTGGTCAGTGGTCAGTGGTCAGTGGTCAGTGGTCAGTGGTCAGTGGTCAGTGGTCAGTGGTCAGTGGTCAGTGGTCAGTGGTCAGTGGTCAGTGGTCAGTGGTCAGTGGTCAGTGGTCAGTGGTCAGTGGTCAGTGGTCAGTGGTCAGTGGTCAGTGGTCAGTGGTCAGTGGTCAGTGGTCAGTGGTCAGTGGTCAGTGGTCAGTGGTCAGTGGTCAGTGGTCAGTGGTCAGTGGTCAGTGGTCAGTGGTCAGTGGTCAGTGGTCAGTGGTCAGTGGTCAGTGGTCAGTGGTCAGTGGTCAGTGGTCAGTGGTCAGTGGTCAGTGGTCAGTGGTCAGTGGTCAGTGGTCAGTGGTCAGTGGTCAGTGGTCAGTGGTCAGTGGTCAGTGGTCAGTGGTCAGTGGTCAGTGGTCAGTGGTCAGTGGTCAGTGGTCAGTGGTCAGTGGTCAGTGGTCAGTGGTCAGTGGTCAGTGGTCAGTGGTCAGTGGTCAGTGGTCAGTGGTCAGTGGTCAGTGGTCAGTGGTCAGTGGTCAGTGGTCAGTGGTCAGTGGTCAGTGGTCAGTGGTCAGTGGTCAGTGGTCAGTGGTCAGTGGTCAGTGGTCAGTGGTCAGTGGTCAGTGGTCAGTGGTCAGTGGTCAGTGGTCAGTGGTCAGTGGTCAGTGGTCAGTGGTCAGTGGTCAGTGGTCAGTGGTCAGTGGTCAGTGGTCAGTGGTCAGTGGTCAGTGGTCAGTGGTCAGTGGTCAGTGGTCAGTGGTCAGTGGTCAGTGGTCAGTGGTCAGTGGTCAGTGGTCAGTGGTCAGTGGTCAGTGGTCAGTGGTCAGTGGTCAGTGGTCAGTGGTCAGTGGTCAGTGGTCAGTGGTCAGTGGTCAGTGGTCAGTGGTCAGTGGTCAGTGGTCAGTGGTCAGTGGTCAGTGGTCAGTGGTCAGTATTTAGTGGTTGGCTGTCGATGTCTCTTGGAGACAAAGTTTCTGAGGACACAATTTACCGAGGTTTTCGTTTACCTATCCTAAACATTGGAAGACGCTTTGCGTTGGTGCCGGAAACAAAAATGATGACAATAACGAATTACAGAAAACATCGAATGCATCAAACTTTGATATAAACATATAACAACTGTACTGAGTGAGGTTTGACTGGTTTATGGTTTTGTTACCTGTCTGAGACTTTCTGCCTTCTCAGAGTGTCTCTGCCGCAGCACGCAGCCGACGGCGTGGAAGCGCGCCACTGCCGGCATCACCAGTCGCAGGTGCTCCAGGTCCAGACCCGCCTGCGGCGGACAGCGGTGACGCCACGTCAGGCATAAATCGACCCCCGGGCATCTTTAGCACATGCCCTGCCGGCTGCTATACACTTGTTTGGCCCTCTGTCAAAGCATTGACGTTATATAGAGTATGGCAAGATATCAAAATGTAATGGTTCGTGGAACTTGTAAGATTAAGGGCGGGCTATTGGCGATCTTCACACCCCCTGATGGATGTTCAGGTGACTTTGAAATACGTTTCAATGAAGCTAGACACAAATGTCCCTAGTGTTGGAAGTCGTTTATCCCATCCATCAGCTGGCGTGGGGGAGACTTTGACAGGGCGGACCGCCCCTTCCGCGACCCGCGGAATCGGCATGGGTCGACCGGCCGGCCGGCCCGGGCCGACCCGACTCGCGGACGGGTCTTCGGAGGGCAGGTGGTGGGGGGGTGACAATCGTGCTCTGTGACAAACGTCAAACATCTCGGCAATGGCAGTGTCTCGTCGATTATGCAGCATTAGAATACCAATGTCAAAGTGATACGATGTCATGGAAGCCACTGCTTTTCTATGGCAATTATTCCTCTTGAAGTTGCCACTAATTATAACCTCCGCTCCTTTTAAGCGGATCAACTGCGAAACGCGTTTCAATACAGATGAAGCCAATAATTATTGTGACTTATTTATACAATGAGCACATATAATTCCCGCAGAAACATACTCATTCAAATATCACCAAACATATCAATTTTTGACCGAGACGCAACAGGAAACATTTTTTAATAATTAGTAAGCAGCGAGCACTTCCCCTCAAAGATCATATAAACTATCATTTCCCGGTCAGAAACAGCGTAGAAGCATTATACAGTATTGTGAAATCAACCGGATTGGTCCGCCGCAATACCTACAAATTACATGAATATCCTCAAACTCACGAGCTAACTCATCAGCGCTCACATGGCTATATCATGCATATCCTTGAAATAGGAAACATTTGAATATTTCCCCATTGACTTATGGGGAAGTCACGAAATTGACCTGACCTTAGGTCACCGATATACAAATTCCGAGATAAACGAATTGTAAGTACTTATGCCTTCATGACACCCTGTAAGTTTCAAACTGATCGGTGAGAAACTCTGGCTTTGGCACAACTGCAAACGTTTTGGAGGTGGGATCACTTGACCTGGTTTGGTGACCTGACCTGAGATGACCCGTGGTTCATTTGTTTTTCAAAGTGTGTGCAATTGATGTCCTAACAGGTGTGCGAAAACCCGGCGGCGCCGCGCGCCGCCGTTATTTCGCTATCTGCGAAAAACCTGAGGGGGGGGGGCGGAAATCCCCCCCTGCAGTGCGCGTGTTAAAATTAAAAAGCGCATGCAGTTAATTATATTTTCAACAACCTTTGCCTCTTTCATAATAAAACAGCAAGAATTGCTATGGCTCGACTTTGGGACCGTAGGGGTTGTGACCTATACCTTATAACACATATAGACTTTTCAAGGTCAAGTCTCGGCGAATTCAAACGCTTCGGCTTTGGGCGGGCGCCAATACCACAGCCAAACTGGATGAGAGCGGCCATCATTCATCTAGTACTGAGCAAAACTGGGACCAACGTTTTGGAGTCAGAAATAAATACAAAATGCTTTGCCGATACACTGATTTAGGTGCTGCTGGAGCAGTTTGAGCTTGAGCATACATGATTGTTGATCCCCACAATTCATTTAACACGCGCCCTGGAGGGCCTCTGATAACTACACGCCCTGGAGGAGGGGGCGGATTTCGCCCCCCCCCCCCTATGATCTCGAAAACCACGCTACGTAGCGACAAGCAGAAAACGATGCTAGATATCTCGATACAAGCTCTTTGGAAAGTATTCAGTTTATTTTTTTACTCAGGTCAATATTGAGGTCACCAGAGGTCATCAAGCGTCAGATTTTCAAGTTTTCAAGACTTCGCTTCGAACACCCCCAAATATCTCGGGAACTATAATAGTCTGCAGCAAACTGAAAAAACCGATCGAAAGCCCTTGCAAATGCAATCGACATTGGTGACCTCAGATTTGAGCTCAGGTCAATATTTTAGGCTCCAGAGGTCATCAAATGTCAAAAAGGTGAATTGTTTGCAAAACTGTTCTTTTGCAAATAACATTTTACCTAATTAGGATAAAGCAATAGTGTTTACGCCATTGCGTTTGTCTTATCAAGGCACTTCGAATCAAATTAATGGTGACCGGGTTAGGTTAACTGAGAAATTTGACCTCAGGTCAAGGTCAAGTGGTAACCCAAGTTGGTCATGTTGCATATTGAGAGACGTGTCTCGACGAGACAAACACATTGGTACCATTTTATTTTCTCTATCTTTTTATGTCGATAGTTATTGACAAAACAGTGTTGGCAGTCACGAAATTGACCTGACCTTAGGTCAGCGATATTAGAAATCAGAGATAAGCAAATTGTTGGTATCTATGACCTTATGAAGTCCTGCAAGATTGACACTGATCGGCGTAAAACTGTGGCTGTGGTACTACTGCAAACGTTTTGGAGTTGAGGTCATCACGTGACCTAATCTGGTGACCTGACCTGAAATGACCCGAAACCAAAAATTGTACATAATGTGGGAAGTTCATTTCTAAACAAGTGTGCAAAAAATGGCGACGCTGCGCGCCGCCGTTTTTGCGCTATCCTCGAAAAACCGGAGGGGTGGGCGGATTTCGCCCCCCTCCAGGGCGCGTAATGGTAATGGTTTATTCAAATCTATCCATGCGGGAAGCAGGGTTTTTCAAGATTTGTGTCATACAGGCCCGCATTTACCTACAGTACACACAATCAGTCGATCTTACAGTTCAAAACATTGCAGAACATACAGTTAAAATGGTAAAAGACCGATAGAACTAGGCGTTAAAAAGACTATGGCGACACAAGGTTGCAATGATTGATGCATATTGCGACACTGTGCAGGCAGTAGTTCACGCAGTCACATATCTTCCTTGCGAGTACGCTTTCTCAAATACGATTTGAATGGACCGTACGTCTGACACTCAATTGCTGACGGTGGCAGCGCGTTCCACCCAGCGACCGCTCTGTGCAGGAATGAGCGCTTGGTTGCCTCCAGCCTGCAGCGAGGCAGCTGCAGCTGGCGTTCAGAAGCCCTCGTTGTCCTAATTGATATTTGATTCCGAGGCACAAAGAGAGAACGCAACGCAGCCGGTGTTCGCACGTCGTGGAGAGCCCTGTTCACCTTTAGGTAATCACGTTCGGAGACCATCTCCGGGAATGTCGGCCACCCGAGAGATCGGAGGGCTGGAGTGATGTGGTCTCTTTTGCGTTTGCCTGTAATTACTCTAACCGCGAAGTTAAAGGCCTTCTGTACGCGCGCTTGCTGCGTCTTGGGTGCACCTCCCCATACAGGTAAGCAGTAGGTTATATGTGACAGTACATGTGCCTGAATAATGAGCTGGAGCGCCTCAGGGGTAAAGTGATGACGGAACCGGTTCAGTGAAATGAGCGAGCCAAAACACTTGCCCACTACAGCCGAAATATGACTCTCCCAGCTCAAGGTCTGATCGAGCGTGACACCGATAATTTTGGTTGTTTTTGACGGGCAAATTTCCGACCCAGAAGCATGCAGAGTGAGACCAGCCGCATGATTCTGTATCGAATGTTTGGTTTCGATAATTATGAAGTCCGTTTTTGCCCCGTTCATCTTCAGCGAGTTCCGTGAAAACCATTTTTCGAGTTCAGAAAGCGTGCTCTGCGCTCGATTTTTGAGGACAGAGAGGCAGGTTTCATTCGGATATGCCACATCCAGAATGTTTGTATCGTCTGCATAAGAAATTATTTTCCCGTGGGGGAGGAAGTTAGCCAAGTCATTGGTAAAGATACTGAACAAGACCGGCCCCACAACTGACCCCTGAGGCACCCCATGTGTCACAGGCAGAGTAGTAGTGCCCCCTCGCACCCTCTGTCTCCTATCCGCGAGATAACTAGAGAACCAATGGGGTGATACACCGTACCAGGCCAGCTTCTCGAGGACGCCGTGATCAACGCTGTCAAAGGCTTTACTTAAATCAAGCGTCGTTATCGATGATACGAGACCTTTGTCGGTGTTGTTTGTGATCCACGTGACAGCGTCGATCAGAGCGTCCTCCGTTGAGTGCGCCGGCCGGTACGCGTACTGGCTGTCGGAGAGGATAGCGTTGCTCGCGAGATAGCCCATCAGCTGACCGCACACAATCTTTTCGGCGACTTCGGACAAGACGCTTAACAATGATATAGGCCGAAAATTACATGGTGAGGTACGATCTCCGGACTTATAAATTGGCACAATACATGCTGTTTTTCATGCTGACGGAAAGATACCAGAGATCAGCGATGCGTTCACAATGCGCAGCAGCAACGGGCCTATCACCGGAAAACACTTCCTTATTGCAAGTAGAGGAACCCCATCGATGCCGACAGACTTCGAGTTCTTCATCCCTTTTACGGCAGCCGAAAGCTCTGGGAGCGTCGCCGGGGTAAGCTTAAACTGAGCGGCGCAGACCCTTGTCGGCCTGACGGGGCGCGGCTCGTCACCGCTCATCGTTACTTCTGGCGCTATACTCGGGGACCCACGGTGGATAAAAACTCGTGAAGTACGTCGGGATCGGGTACAGTGTCTTCACCACTCTCGCTGCCAGAGGACATGCTAAATCTCCGCATTGTCTCCCAAAATCCGCGAAAATCTTTTGAAAGCAGCTGCTCACAATTGAAGTTTCGGTGAGCCTGAATCAAAATGCTACTGACACGTTTTTTCAGCGAAAGATACAGTGACTTGTCCTCAGGCAATTTGAACGCTTGCCAGTCGGCTTTGGCAGACTTTTTGGCGCTAATCGTCTCCCTTAGCTGGGGTAACACGTCCTGGACCCACGGGCAGTGCGGACGGCGCGTTCGCGTACAACGTTCAGGACAATGCTTATCTATGAAGCGTGTTAAGTTACTTTTTAGAAATCCTCCGGAGGTGGCAATATCCCTTTAACGCTAATATAAGAACCAGCTAACATCTACGTTCAGTAGTGTAAGCAAAGCGTTATAGTAACCTTGAGCGAAGCATTGCATGCAATCAGCCTGGCAAAGCGACCACGGTATCGAAGGTGGAGGGCTCACATTTAGTTGGTATAGTAGTAGGAGTGTCTTCTCTCAGGAGGCAAATCACATTTTTGATATCATCCTTACTTTTAAATATGTTTGGTATTGTGACGCCGTTCACCCTAAATCAGGCGATTTCCCCAGATTTAACATAGGAAGTATACCAATAATTGTATATTAAAATGTCCCAAGCTGCTTCGGCGGTGTGTCAAGTTTTTGGCAATAGTGTAGAATGCTAAAACATTACATGATCTAACAGGATCCAGAGAGCATATTGGTTCTTCCTTACAGTTTTCTGCTGGACTTCGAAATGTGCAGTTTTATACCGAAAACCCAATGGCAGCAGGCCTGGATGGGCGCTCCGCCGACCGGCGTTAGTTCCGCGTATGGCACACCATGTGTGTCAAACAACTTTTACGTTACTTATGTTATAAAGGCGGATGGTCAACCACTAACTGCCACCATTTACGCGGGACTGACCTTTTTGTCGATGACTTGATAGTCGTCGAGCAGTTCGATAACTAGTTTCTCTTGCAGGATTTGGTCGGTCACCGGTTGGTTCTGGTCATCCCGCACTTCTCCGTTCACAACCGTCGTCCCGTACACGAAACGGGGAAACGGCAACACCACCTGCCGAGAGGAGACAGCAACTGCGGAGGAGAGTGTACAGTACACCAACTTGGGACCGGCAGCAACACCTGCCGAGAGGAGACAGCAACTGCAGAGGAGAGTGTACAGTACACCAACTTGGGACCGGCAGCAACACCTGCCGAGAGGAGACAGCAACTACAGAGGAGAGTGTACAGTACACCAACTTGGGACCGGCAGCAACACCTGCCGAGAGGAGACAGCAACTACAGAGGAGAGTGTACAGTACACCAACTTGGGACCGGGAGCAACACCTGCCGAGAGGAGACAGCAACTGCGGAGGAGAGTGTACAGTACACCAACTTGGGACCGGGAGCTGTACCTGCCGAGAGGAGACAGCAACTACAGAGGAGAGTGTACAGTACACCAACTTGGGACCGGCAGCAACACCTCTCGAGAAGAGACTGCAACTGCAGAGGAGAGTGTACAGTACACCAACTTGGGACTGGCAGCAACACCTCTCGAGAAGAGACTGCAACTGCAGAGGAGAGTGTACAGTACACCAACTTGGGACCGGCAGCAACACCTGCCGAGAGGAGACAGCAACTGCGGAGGAGAGTGTACAGTACACCAACTTGGGACCGGCAGCAACACCTGCCGAGAGGAGACAGCAACTACAGAGGAGAGTGTACAGTACACCAACTTGGGACCGGGAGCTGTACCTGCCGAGAGGAGACAGCAACTACAGAGGAGAGTGTACAGTGCACCAACTTGGGATCGGCAGCAACACCTCTCGAGAAGAGACTGCAACTGCAGAGGAGAGTGTACAGTACACCAACTTGGGACTGGCAGCAACACCTCTCGAGAAGAGACTGCAACTGCAGAGGAGAGTGTACAGTACACCAACTTGGGACTGGCAGCAACACCTGCCGAGAGGAGACAGCAACTGCAGAGGAGAGTGTACAGTACACCAACTTGGGACCGGCAGCAACACCTGCCGAGAGGAGACAGCAACTACGGAGGAGGGTGTACAGTACACTAACTTGGGACCGGCAGCAACACCTGCCGAGAGGAGACAGCAACTGCAGGGGGATGGTATAACACCTGCAGAGAGGGAACAACAACTAGGGGATGGTATAATACCTGCCGAGAGGCAACATCAACTGGGGGATGGTATAATACCTGCAGAGAGGGTAGAAGTGTGGAACAACTGGAGAACTGGGACAGCAAAAGCCGAGAGGGTACAACAAAATGTAAAATGTATAAAACGTATCAGACGTAAAAATATCGGAATGCAATTCATAAACGATAATCAAAGCGATACAATCTCGAGAAACCAGTCTCGTGTTGACACGCGCCCTGGAGGGCCTCTGATAATTGACACGCTCCCTGGAGGGCTCTCCTCCCCTGGAGGAGGGGATTTCGCCCCCCCCCCTAAGATCTCCAAAACCATGCAACATAGCGACACACGGACAACAGCGTTAGATAGCTCGAGACAAGCTCCATCGAAAGTATATTGATCTTTTTTTAGGTCAGGTCAATATTGAGGTCATCAGAGGTCATCAAAGGCCAGATATTCCAGTTTTAGGACTTAGCTTCGAACACCTCCAAATATCTCGGAAACAATGATAGCTGGGAACAAACGGGAAAACACAATAGAAAGCTCTTGAAAAAATGCAATCGCCTCAGTTGACGTCGAATTTGAGTTCAGGTCAATAGGTTAGGCTCCAGAGGTCATCAAATGTCAAAGTTATTTTCTTTGCAAAACTGTTTTTGGCAAATAAAATTTTACCTAATAAAAATAAAGCATAGATATGACGCCATCGTGTTCGTCTCGTCAAAGCACTTCGAATCATATTCATATTAACCAGGTTAGGTCAACTGAGAAAATTGACCTCTGGTCAAGGTCAAGTGGTGACCCAAGTAGGTCATGTTGCATATTGGGAGACGTGTCTCAACGAGACAAACACATTGGTACCATTTTCACTTCTCTATCTTCATTATGTCGATATTAAGTGACAAAACAGTGTTGGCGGTCACGCAATTGACCTGACCTTAGGTCACCGATATTGTAAATCCGAAATAAAAATTGTCGGTAACTATAACCTTATGAAATACTGCAAATTTGAAACTGATCGGCCTAAAACTGAGGTGGGGCCATCACGTGACCTGGTCTGGTGACCTGACCTGAGATGACCCGAAGACAAGAATTTCACATAAAGTGAGTAGTTAATTGCCAAACAGGTATGCAAAAACGGCGGTGCTGTGCGTCGCCGTTTTTGCGTTATCCTCGAAAACTAGGAGGGGGAGGCGGATTTCGCCCCCCCCCCCCCCTCCAGGGGGCGTGTTAACATGTGTCAACGCGCTTCTACACACCTCTGCTCCTCGCGTATGTCGTATGCTGCAAGCAAATAATTTGCCTTCAGACTCCATCAATTACATGCATAAGAAATAACAATACAAATGGCTTGAGTCGCAAAATTCGGAAAATAGTCGAACAAATTGTCATCAGCGAGAATTACATTCATCATGACAGGGAAACTTCTGCATTATTTACATAATGAATACACTTTGTTGAGATACGCTTGTTTACGACATGTATCGCCCAGAACAAAAATACCAGTCCGAACCCGATGCAATATGCCAAAACAACGAGATACAAATTATCACTTGTATTCAACTCCCGAAAACCCCACAGCAGCCCGGTTCTGAGTTTTTGCCCCCTCTGTGTGAGCACACTCCGGAAGAGGTCTGTGATTTAGCAGTATAGGCCCGGATGCGCGTTTCTTACCTTTTTTCCCTTCTGTGTGAGTATACTCCGGAAGAGTTCCGTGACCGTGGAGTACGCAACAACTTCACGCTCGTAGAAACCCATGTCGCGCACTACCGGTGCGAAACTTCCAGCTGTTGAAAGGTGACACCTTGTTAGAAATAAAACACCTTGGCATTTGTGATTATAAATGCCTATATTAGCCGTTTTCACGAAGGATTTTACGTTTGGGGTAATTGGGGTGTTTCGGGCGATTGGGGCGATTGGGGCGATTGGGGCGTTTGGGGTAAATGGGTCCATAGCTCGTAAGAACACGGCTTTTCCCGGTGATTTTTTATATCAATCGCAACTTAATGAATTAATGAATTTTTCGGGAAATCCCATTTTAATGATAACACCATATTTTGCTTAACATTAACAATTTCATCTTAAACTAGCTCTGGGGATGCCAGATGGGTGTGGCGGTTTGGGGCGTTTGGTGCGACTCCATCTTGCTCAGTGACGGATACAGGGGGCTGGAGCCCCCTGCCTTAGAAAACGGCGCCCTCGGGCACCAAGGCGCCGAAGGCGCCGCGACACCGTTCTTGCAAAGGATTTGCCGGCGCCGAAGGCGCTGTAGCGTTCTCGGGAGGCCACCAGGGCGCCCTTGTGTCTACCGACATCGTCGTAGCACTCTTGAAACCCTGGCACCCTCAGAAGACAGCTTGCCGCCCTCACAACGCATTATGCCGCCTTCAGAAGGTAAATCGCCGCACTCGGAATGCATTATGCCGCCCTCTGAAGGTTAACAGCTGTGCCAAAAACGGCGGCGATGCGCGCAGCCGTGTTTTTGCTATCCTTGAAAAACCTTAGGGGGCATCTAAACGCCCCACCCCCGGCACTACGCGGGAAATCCAGACAGTAGATTCCCCGGGGGCGGGGCCAGGATACTAGCGCATTTGCAATAGAGGTCCACTGTCCGGACAGTGGATTTCACTGTCCTGGGACCCTACTCCTTTAACCCTCGCCCGGGTATGGCAAAATCACCACGTGTTCGGGTAGTGGGGGGGGGGGGGGGGAGGCGGCCCCTTTAGCGTTTCTCCCCTAATTGAGCTAGAGCTTCGATTTAAAGACGAGCGTATTGCTTGTGACGAGATGAAGCCGCTGATATCCTATTTAAAGATCTTGGGTCATTGGGTGACCTCTGAGGTCATGTCAATGACCCAACAGTCATCAAAATTGAAAATGCGTATAAATTTAATTTTATCGAGCTAGAAAAGTGGATGAGCAAATCATAATGCTTAATAGGTGCCAAATTCGTAATCAGCGTCACAACATTTCCTAAAAACTGCCAAATTCCAAAAATGTCATGTCAGGTCATCTGAGGGCAGTGACCTCGGTTGCCCTGTGCACGTGTATGACCCCAGTGGAACATATAATTATCTAAAATAGATCCCAAATTTGAAATCAGCGTCACAAATTGTCCTAGCAACCGCCAGAAGCCCAAAAAAAGTCATATGAGGTCATCGGAGGTCAATGACCTCAGTTGACCTCTGAAAAGGTCAAACGAGGTCACAATCTCAGTGGAAACTAGAACTGTCACCTGGAAACACCTTTGCATATGCTCCTGAACAACACACACTCAGAAACTGTAGAAGTTACAAGCATCGATCTGCCGGACGCCAGTTGCGCATGACATGACCTTGAGAAATAGGTCATAGGACACGGGTCATGTGGGTTAGAAATTCTTTCTTTTTTGTCGATACTGTGTCAAATTTTTCAACAGTAAAAATATATACTGAAAGTTCATATATTTATGTTCATATATTTATTATATCAAATTTTTCAACAGTATCTGAAAGTTGCATCGCAATCGGTTAGAAACTACACGAGTTATTCCAGAAAAAAAAAACGAGGGGGGGGGGGTGGCATCCACCCACCTACCCGGGCGAGGGTTAACTCGAAAACTAAAAGGGCTAGAAAGACGGGGAAAAAACAATCAAAAGCTCTCGACAAGCACATTTGAAAGTACTTATTTTTTATCTCTCGTATAGTCAATATTGAGGTCACCAGAGGTCCTCAAAGATCAGATTTGTAAGTTTTGTGACTTCGCTCCAGAAAGCCCCAAATATCACTGGAACTATGATGGCTAGGAACAAACCGAAACATAGCAATGGAAAGATCTTGCAAAAATGCAATCGCCAAGGTGACCTCGAATTTGAGATCAGGTAAATAGTTTCGGCTCCAGAGCTCATCAAATGTCAAAAAGGCGATTTAAAAAAACGCTTATCACAAATATATTTTTACCTAATAATGACAAGGCAATAATTTTTACGCCACCGTGCTTGTCTTGTCAAAGCGCATCATTCATGTTAATGTTGATCAGGTCAGGTCAACTTACAAATGTGACCTCAGGTCAAGGTCAAGTGATTGTGACCCAAGTAGGTCATATTGCATATGGGAAGACGTGCCGAGACACGATAAACACAGGGGTGTCAGTTTCAATTCTCTATCGTCATTATGTCGAGTTATTGGCATAAAACTGTGGGTGACCTCGGATGACCTCGGCTGACCCTGTAGGGGTCACTGAACAAAAATAACACCTACGTCTTCAAGAATGTTTTATAATAACATGATCCAGAAGGAATTAGACTGCTATCTTGCGTCTCCTTAGAATAGGAAGCATTTGAATATTCCCCCTTAGACTTATATAATGGGGAGGTCACGAAATTAAACCGACCTTAGGTCGCTGATATTAAAAATCCAAGAAAAGAATTGTAGATGTATGTGACCTTATGAAATCCTGTAAGTGTAAAACCGATCATCCCAAAACTGTGACTGTGGTACGACCACAATTTTTTTTGGGAGGTGGGGTCACGTGACCTGGTCTGGTGACCTGACCTAAGATGACCCGAGGATTTTTGTTAACATAATATGGACAATTAATGTACAAACAGCTGTACCAAAAATAGCGGCGCTGCGCGTCGCCGTTTTTCCGCTATCTGCGACAAAGTTGATGGGGGTGTCTACACCCCCCCCCCCCCCCGGCAGGGCGCTGGTTAAAATATAGGGATGATGTGAGCATGCAGCCAGGTGTTAGGGTTTTTATGTGAAGTTAAAATGACCCCAGCTGTGCTTGGGTCATTTTTGTATGTGTCACTTTTGGTCGGGGCCACTCAAAACACTTTTACCACCCCTGCCGGGTTCAGGTGCTGAGCGGCGGAAAATGTAGCCGTAGTTCCGAACCGAAAATGTAACCATCGTTACAGTACCTATAATTCGGATATCTAAAATGTTGTATATCGGTGACCTAAGGTCGGGTCAATTTCGTGACTTCCCCATTACAAGTCAATGGGGGAATATTTAAATGCTTCCTATTCCGAATCTGAGGTACTCAGGATATCAGTCAATTTCTTCTGGATCTTCTGGATCATCCTTCTGGATCATGTTATCATAGGTCAGTATTGATGATCCAGATGCAATTTTTGTTCAGTGATCTCTACAGAGTCAGCTGAGGTCATCCGAGGTCACCAACACTTGTGTGTCAATAACTCGACAGCATGAAGCATTTGAGCAATAAGTGAAACCGGCACAATGTGTTTGTCTCGTCGAGAGACGTCTCCCAATATCCATTATGACCTACTTGGGTTACCACTTGACATGAGGTCAAATTGTTTAATTGACCTAACTTAGTCAGCAGGAACATCATTTGACCTAACTTGGTCAGCAGGAACATCATTTGACCTAACTTGGTCAGCAGGAACATCATTTGACCTAACTTGGTCAGCAGGAACATCATTTGACCTAACTTGGTCAGCAGGAACATTATTTGACCTAACTTGGTCAGCAGGAACATCATTTGACATAACTTGGTCAGCAGGAACATAATTTGACCTAACTTGGTCAGCAGGAACATCATTTGACCTAACTTGGTCAGCAGGAACATCATTTGACCTAACTTGGTCATCAGGAACATCATTTGACCTAACTTGGTCAGCAGGAACATCATTTGACCTAACCTGGTCAGCAGGAACATCATTTGACCTAACTTGGTCAGCAGGAACATCATTTGACCTAACTTGGTCAGCAGGAACATCATTTGACCTAACTTGGTCAGCAGGAACATCATTTGGCCTAACTTGGTCAGCAGGAACATCATCTGACCTAACTTGGTCAGCAGGAACATCATTTTACCTAACTTGGTCAGCAGGAACATCATTTGACCTAACTTGGTCAGCAGGAACATCATTCGATCTAACTTGGTCAGCAGGAACATCATTCGATCTAACCTGGTCAACAGGAACATCATTCAACCTAACCTGGTCAGCAGGAACATCATTCGACCTAACCTGGTCAGCAGGAACATCATTCGACCTAACCTGGTCAGCAGGAACATCATTCAACCTAACCTGGTCAGCAGGAACATCATTCAACCTAACCTGGTCAGCAGTAACATCATTCGAAGTGCCTTCACGAGACAAACCCGATGGCATAAAATGATTGCCTTATCTTCGTTAGGTAAGCAGTTATTTTCGAAAAACTTTTGCCAAAAATAGCCTTTTTGACCTTGTATGACATATGGAGCCTAAACTATTGACCTGAGTAAAGATTTGAGGACACCAAATGTTATTATATTTTTCAATCGTTTTCAGTTGCCTTTCCGTTTGTTCCTAGCTATCATAGTTCCCGATGTGTTTTAGGGCGTTCGAAGCGAAGTCCTGAAACTGGAAATCTTACCTTTGATGACCTCTGGTGACCTCAACATTGACCTGAGCCAAAACATGAACGAAATAGTTTCAAAATGATTTTTGGCGAGCTTTCGAAACATAATTTGCGGGTTTTGTCTACGTTTTATAAGAGGAGAGTTAGAGAGGAGAGTCGAAACGCCCCCCTCCCACCCCCCCCCCCCCCTCCCCGACACGGCGAAGGTGGCGCCGAGCTCCGTTACGGCCCAGGTTAAAGGGAAATAATGACATTTTGATTTTGTTAGCAACAATTTCTTATGCTACCGTTATGGTTTAAAATTATTTTATTTAAATTTAAGAATTAAATAAAATTATTCCCAAATTAAAAGTTGTAAGTTTGGAAAAAAAATACAAAACAAGTACCTTGTGTACTTCATGAATGTCATTGACAAATTCGTCCTTCCCTACCATTGTTTACATCGAGTGCGGCATTTTTAGAGGCTCTGTGACGTTTCCGATCAAACTGATCCTTGAAGCAATCCGTGAAGCATCCGTGATGCATGACTGACTATCATTATAAGTCATGAATAACAACAACATGCAAACTATACCAACTCGAATGAAATAAGGGCGGAATGATTTGAACCCCAGGCAAGCAAGTATTCGCAAAGCATTCGGCACTGCGCCACAATAGCAAAAGGCGAGGGAAATGCATATTGGATACAATATTATTACGTCATAAGTTTCTGAAGTGTCAACTACTATGAAATACAGTGATAAAATACCTTTAATAATGATTAACAAGACAATTCAAACTTTAAAAAAAAATGATAAGTCCTTAATTAGCTTTCAACTTAAAATCAGATATATTTTGCAATGCTACACAAGAATGACACTAGTGACATCATTAACGAAGCTTGCTACGGGACTTGGGTATACAAATCAGGAACAACTCGCCACAAATGGTTAAGTGCGCCGAGAAGCATGACAATGACTTTGTAAACAAATCGCCGACGCTAAATAGGTCGCCGTCGATGTGCATCGATGAGCTTCCGATTTAATTGCCAGTTTTGTGTTATTGTTTGTTAGTTTTTTTGGGGAAAAATTATTATGTTTCATGATAATATAAAGTATAGTGTTATATACAGCCACAGACAAATTATACAAAACTCCTAATGTTGAAAACAAATGAAGCGATTTTAACAAATTGAGGGTCGCAACCACTAACTATGCCGCCGTTGATGAGCATCGATGAAATTCCGATTCTATTGCCACTTTTTCCAATCGCTGTTAGTTTTAGAAGATCGCCGGGCATATAATCACAAAAAGCAGCACGCACAATATATTTTCCACTCCATTGCGTAAAAAAGCAATACGGGAAAAGCCCACAGTTTGATGAGGACCAAAAGTACTTGCAAGTACCGATCGTTAAAA
>JAXIVJ010018560.1:0-22820 GCA_036785665.1 Chirona hameri
CTCAGGGGGACTTAGGCTGGTGTTTGGCGGCGTCAGCGGGCAAAAATAAACGATTATTCTTCCCTAGACTCGGAGCTGGATCGTGCGGGCGGCCGACAAATCTGACGCGATTGATTCGTCTCCCCTCGACGGAGGAACCCCGCCGCACGATCCCTCGATTCTCTGCCCGCAGAGCGTGCAGATGCGGCGGAATGGGGAAAAAATCGGGAAATTGTATTCCGCCGCTATTGGTATTGTTTTGGAATCAATTGGGTATAGCGCTACTGGATAGTGCTACTACTACAATCTTAATCGATAACAAATATAAATTGCAGTTATGATGTCAACATGACATATCATCACTCAGCTTCAAATAATTATGTTGGCTAAAGTACAGAAACGTCTACCCAAAACGGGTTGGTAAACTATGAACCGACAGGAAACCGCTGACATGATAGACCTTTAGTACACCTCAGAGGCCTAATGCGAGTTCATTTATTATTTCGCTTTGATTGCATAACCCTACACCACCTCCATTCCATCGCAAACGCTCTTTGGTCTCCCCCCCCCATCGGCAACCCTGCAGTTTGGAATCAATTTAGCATACTGTAACCCTGCGAACCGCACGAAGCAGCAATTCGCACTGCATTTCTACGGCTCAAAACAAACTCTCGCTGATTTTTTCTGACCAAAGTGCCGTTAACTGTCTGTTCTGTCAGCCTGCCTTTGTTTTTGTTTTTCGTCTTTGTGACGACGGCCGCCTAGTTACACGGATATCTGGTCTGCGAGCTTGTTGTGGACCCAAAAAGCCTGTCCCGGGCCGCGTCCGATGCAACTTTAAAGTTTCTAGTTGCCAACTTCCGGCGAAACAATGTCACCCGATGGCTGGCAGACGTTTCGGATGGAGCGGACAGACAGGCATGTTTTCGTCGGCGGACAAGTGCCTCCCCCGCTCGCGTCCACACGACCAATTGGAACGGAAAATTGGATATGGTGGATGTGTTTCACTGAACGGCCAGAAGCCATTGTCGGTGTCATAGGCAGGCATTGGACGCAAGTCTGAAACGGCCATCTTTGTATTCAACGATGTCCCTGCATCGGCCTTATGGAGCCGGGCAGACGCCGCGGGAGTATACAAAAGCAACGATCAAACGCATTAATACATGGCTAGTTATGCTCATATTGTTGGTAAGGTTTGTCGTGATTTGCACCATCATAAGTGGTAAGTACCACCTTACCGCTTCATTAATAACGATCTTTATGTAGTCGGTATTTAGTTGCATATCACACGTCAGATGTTTCAGAGATTGTGCCATGTCATATTATAACAGTTGTCATTGCTGTTGTTGCTTTCGATCAGAACGTGTGGCAATCTGCAGGCTGTGTCTGATGTGTAATCGAGGAACAACTGATTGCACAAGCCCTAATGAAGCCAATCTGCTTGTTACCACGCGAAGATAATGGATTGAATGACTGGCCATTCTGCAGTGTCACAAAAAGCAAACAAACACTCAGGAATATAGGTAGGCATATTTACACATTTGCTCTTGTCCGACGTCTTATTTTAAGCAAATAGTATTTAGTAGATGGTTTTCGTTGGGATATTTTGCTGCCGGCTTCCAGTGCCTTCTGTCCAGCGATTCCTGTTCTCGCACAGGGCGCATCAGTGCGTGGCGGTCTTCGCATTGCGATCCAGTGGTAAATACACTAGGTAGTCACCGATGACGGCATCAAATGGAGACATCATCTGCGGCTGCTGGCGGACGACACATGTTCCATATGCATGCCCCCCCCCCCCCGGTCTCTGGAGGGGGTTAACCGGACGCCTCGCGCGCTGGTAAACAAAGGTGTTCCGTCCTACCGGGCCGGGCGGCCTCTGACAACCGTGGGTCATTATTTTCATTAGAGCTGGCAGGAGTCGGGAGCGGTGGGGGGCAGTGGGACACCGCAGCTGTGCAGCACGCACGTGCGGTCCGCAACGAAGATGATTACTCTGGTTACATCGTACTTATCAGGCAGGTGGTAGGTAATTATAAATAACTCGTAGATATAAATCTCCATAGTGAGTTGTGGCGCGGACAGGAACATAATACTTTGTAATGAGCACGCAATTAAAATGATATACTCGTATAATGTCACTTTTCCTCAGCTGTTCATTAACATACACAAGTTTCTCATTCAACTGCCATTATATATTCACGTTTTTAATGTTTTACAACACCTGCTGGTTGTACGCTGAAAGATACTTACGGCTTACGAGGGAACACATCTCTTCTCTTTCAAAGCTGTGTCAAGTTAAGTATTCAAATCATACTGTTTTCAGTGATGTGATACCAGTAAGTTTCGTCAATTATAAAGCTAGCAGAGGTAAGTTCACCATGCCATTCGTTATGTTGATTAATGCTTATGTCTAAGATGCAGACTTATCAATATTTTTGTGAATGGTTGCTTATAAAGTGAACCTATAATTCCAGCTCCCTACAAAAAAAAAACATTTAAAGTATATGATTTGTATGCTGTGTAAGATACGTAGAAGTTAACTGACACAGTTTCGACTAGCAAAATATAATCGCCAACTAGGCGAACTGCAAAGCTATTATTAAAAAAAGAAAGCATTGGTCAAATCGCGGGAAAGTCTGACCGACTAGTGGCTGACAGTCGCGAAGCATGACCACTCATCAGCCATGGGTTAGCATCTCAGTCTAGCATCTCAGTCTAGCATCTCAGTCTAGCATCTCAGTCTAGCATCTCAGTCTAGCATCTCAGTCTAGCATCTCAGTCTAGCATCTTAGTCTAGCATCTCAGTCTAGCATCTCAGTCTAGCATCTTAGTCTAGCATCTCAGTCTAGCATCTCAGTCTAGCATCTTAGTCTAGCATCTCAGTCTAGCATCTCAGTCTAGCATCTCAGTCTAGCATCTCAGTCTAGCATCTCAGTCTAGCATCTCAGTCTAGCATCTCAGTCTAGCATCTCAGTCTAGCATCTCAGTCTAGCATCTCAGTCTAGCATCTCAGTCTAGCATCTCAGTCTAGCATCTCAGTCTAGCATCTCAGTCTAGCATCTCAGTCTAGCATCTCAGTCTAGCATCTCAGTCTAGCATCTTAGTCTAGCATCTCAGTCTAGCATCTCAGTCTAGCATCTCAGTCTAGCATCTCAGTCTAGCATCTCAGTCTAGCATCTCAGTCTAGCATCTCAGTCTAGCATCTCAGTCTAGCATCTCAGTCTAGCATCTCAGTCTAGCATCTCAGTCTAGCATCTCAGTCTAGCATCTCAGTCTAGCATCTCAGTCTAGCATCTCAGTCTAGCATCTCAGTCTAGCATCTCAGTCTAGCATCTCAGTCTAGCATCTCAGTCTAGCATCTCAGTCTAGCATCTCAGTCTAGCATCTTAGTCTAGCATCTCAGTCTAGCATCTCAGTCTAGCATCTTAGTCTAGCATCTCAGTCTAGCATCTCAGTCTAGCATCTTAGTCTAGCATCTCAGTCTAGCATCTCAGTCTAGCATCTCAGTCTAGCATCTCAGTCTAGCATCTCAGTCTAGCATCTCAGTCTAGCATCTCAGTCTAGCATCTCAGTCTAGCATCTCAGTCTAGCATCTCAGTCTAGCATCTCAGTCTAGCATCTGTCTAGCATCTCAGTCTAGCATCTCAGTCTAGCCAGCCAATAGTTGTAACGGTGCACTGCTAAGTCGAGTCAAACATTTTACATGGCATAGCACAGGGGCGTCGCCACAAAATTTTGAGGGGGGGGGGGGGCAGCCAGGTGTTGGGGGCAGCCATGTGTTTGGCCTCACCCTATTGGACTAATGCTTACATCCTGTTAATCTGGGGACCGGAGCTCCCCAGCCCCCCTCGGGGGGGGGGGGCAACGACCCTGACACAGCATCTCGTATATAAAAGGCAAATTCAAACCGTTCCAACGCAATAAACTCGTAAACCCTTGGTGGTGGACCCAAAACCCATACATTATCTGAATCAGCATGATGGCAGGCATGTCAGTGTACCATTACCATTCAGATCGGACCTCTATATTTTTCAGGTAAATTGTGAAAGCGTGGAATTGATATTGATTGCAATGATATTCGTATTTAGTGGCCCGAATTTCTGCAATGTTGCGCTTTTGTGACATTCATTCTGCAGCCTTACTGATACGAAAACAACACGCTTTGGCTTAGCGCGGCTAGAGTTGCGTGTTCAGTGTTGAATCGTAGGTACCTACTACCTACCTTGGTTGAATATTATTAATCCTTTATTTGGTTGAGTATTCTTCTGATAGCATGCAAAGTCCAATCTTTCAGTTTACCCTACCAAAGTCTTTAGTGGTGTGGAATTTGTTAAGCACAACACACTAGGGTTGCATGAAAAGTCCAATCTTTCAGTTTACCCTGCCAGACATTCAAAGCGTGGAATTTGTTAAGAACAACACAACAAGTGTTAGTTTTCAAGTAAATTGTGAAAGTCTTCAGTGGTGTTCAGTGTCAATTTTAAGAACAGTGTTCAGTGTTGAATCAGTTTTAAGAACATTGCTCAGTGTTGAATCAAGGTGTCCGGGGTAATGTCAGTTTACCCTACCAGACATTTGTTTAAGCATGTAATTTTACCCTACCAGACATTTGTTTAAAGGGAATAGTACACTTTGGGAAAAGGGCGTGGAATGATGGAAGAGAGTCTCCTAATTACGGTTCTGGCATTCGTTTTTGCGAAAAAAGTACCAATTTGTCATAATTGGAAAACAATATTGATATTAATACATATGACGTCACAATAATCTTGCGTCACCAAAACAAGTTGTGACGTCATACCGGCAAAAGTATGTCCTTAAATCTGAATATGTAAGCAACACTAACAACCTCATTCGCTGGGTCGCGACTCGCGAGTATATTGGTCGCGATTGAAAATGTGTGAATGTTTACACTATGGCCTTGTATGAGTAGATAGAGTTGGAGTGGCGTTGCGTGAACACATACCCATAATGTTCATGTGCATAAATAAATGTGATATACCTACCCACCAATGTGTTTATGTGTGTTCATCGGTGTGTGGTGGATGTAAATAAATATTGCAGCTACCGGTGCTAGCCACCCATCAAAAGGTGTGCCTTTTTCAAGACGAGTGTGGACATTATTTTCAATTGAAAATCCAATGAAAATTGACAAAGTTATAGCCAATAATATTTCGAGCTAACCGGCAATTCAAAGTGAACAATAAACAAACTTTGTCAAAATTTAATCAATATATTGCATGAACACCGACCAGTCACCAATCAACAAATGCGTCTTATCACTAAGCATCTATTGGTAATTTTCAACTGGAAATCGGTTCACAATTGACAGAGGTAATTACTTAAAACTGTAACCACATACAGAATATATCCCTAATGTATCGCAGTTACAGGTGCATGTACTTCTATTGCGGAGAATAATGCAGCTACCGGTACGAGCCACCCATCAAAAGGTGTGCCTTTTCAAGACGAGTGCCGGTATTATTTTCAATTGGAAATCCAATGAAAATTGACAAAGTTACGGCCAATACAATTTCTAGCTCATGAACACATGATGCGTTTCGGTGGCGGCCGGTCCAAATAACGAAAACGTTGTTCTATTGCCCTGGCGAAAACGAAGTGCGGTAGGAATACTAATGACGTATGCGAAACGTCACAAGATTTGTCCCTTTAAAATATGACCAAATATACCCAACGGTTTTTGCGTTGAAACTCAGCAACTAGGTCGTTTTGGAAGGACAAATTTCCGATTTGGAGATTTCTCAGTACTCTCGACAATATGTCTATCTCAGTTAAAAACTAATGTTAAAAGTGTACTATTTCCTTTAAGCGTGGAATTTGTTTTTCAAGTACATTGTGAAATGTTCAGTGTTGAATCAAGGTGTCGGGGTAATGTCAGTTTACCCTACCAGCCATTTGTTTAAGCGTGGAATTTGTTTTTCAAATAAATTGTGAAAGCGTGGAATGTGTTAAGAGACTTAAGACGATACATTTGTTTAAGCGTGGAATTTTACCCTACCAGACATTTGCTTAAGCGTGGAATTTGTTTTTTTCAAGTAAATAGTAAAATGTTCTGTGTTGAATCAAGGTGTCCGGGGTAATGTCAGTTTACCCTACCAGACATTTGTTTAAGCGTGGAATTTGTTTTTCAAATAAATTATGAAAGCGTGGAATTCGTTAAGAACAACACGCTAGGGTTGTATGAAAAGTCCAATCTTTCAGTTTACCCTACCAGACATTCAAAGCGTGGAATTGGTTAAGAACAACACAAGTGTGAATTTACCCTACCATACATTTGCTTAAGCGTGGAATTTTACCCTACCAGACATTTGTTTAAGCGTCCGAGGAGCCACCCGAGGAGACACCGCCAGGTACTTAATTTCCCGGGCAACGCCGGGTACCCCAGCTAATATGTAATATAACGAATGTCTCTTCCGAAGGAAACTTTTCTTTAAGCATTGTGATCAACCAACCGATGTAAACGAACCCCATATGCCTGTCACAACACACACACACACACACACACACACACACACACACACACACACACACACACACACACACACACACACACACACACACACACACGCACGCACGCACGCACGCACGCACGCACGCACGCACGCACGCACACACGCACGCACGCACGCACGCACGCACGCACACACGCACACACGCACACACGCACACACGCACACACGCACACACGCACACACACACACACACTCGACACTTCCGATACTACCTACGCTTAGAGCCACCCCACCAATGACCAACACAACGAAGCGAGTCACCTATAGCCGGACGACCTCGTCACCGTCTTTGTAAGCCAGATATTCTGGGTCGTAAAAACTGGCCAGTCCACCGAGTGCCGAAGAGCGACAAGGGGGCGGCGATAGGCGCCGCCCCGAAAAAGCGTCGATACCGAGCCGGGACGTCACGCATTGGACCGGACAGTGTGACACGTAACGGCGAGGACCGTGACAGTGTGACACGTAACGGCGAGGCCCGTGACAGTGTGACACGTAACGGCTGGACCGTGACAGTGTGACACGTAACGGCGAGGACCGTGACAGTGTGACACGTAACGGCGAGGACCGTAACAGTGTGACACGTAACGGCGAGGGTGCTGCCGTTCAGGCTTAACACGATATCAATCATTTGGCACATCATTTCGGGTCAATATAAATTCCTGACATTTAACACAATGCAGAACATGATCATTAATTAAATGACCATGATTATAATTAATTCATTAACTAATTAATTGCAATAACCATCATGATTAACCTCACACAGAGTTTTCGCCACCTTAGAACAATGCAGAACATTTGCATTGAGAGATTACAAATTAATTTGTGCAAAGACTTGCAGTTTTATCCTTGACCTCAGCCGGGGAGCATGGGGAATCCACATGGGGTCACCAAGATCAACCAGTTAACTCGGTTAACAGTTTTAAATACTCGGTTAAATAGCGCATCTTTTGGTAATAATGGTCACTATAGATGTTGCCAGGGGTGCAGGTTATCGGAGTCATAGAGGTCATGAATCCTCAAAGATTACAATGAGTGGCCGACACCAACTGGACTCTGTAAATGTCACCAATTAAATGATTGCGCCAGCGACTCCCAGAAATCACGTTCCATAAGGCAGTTGGACCCACCAGGGTTTGTCAGAGGTTACCAAGGGTTTGAAAAGTCACCAAGGGTTTGAAAAGTCACCAAGAGTTTGAGAGGTCACCAAAGGTTTGTCAGAGGTCACCAAGGGTTTATCAGAGGTCACCAAGGGTTTGCAAAGTCACCAAGAGTTTGAGAGGTCACCAAGGGTTTGTCAGAGGTCACCAAGGGTTTGTCAGAGGTCACCAAGGGTTTGTCAGAGGTCACCAAGGGTTTGTCAGAGGTCACCAAGGGTTCGCCACAGGTCACCAAGGGTTCGCCACAGGTCACCAGGGGTTTGTCAGAGGTCACCAAGGGTTTGTCAGAGGTCACCAAGGGTTTGCCAGAGTTCACCAAGGGTTTGTCAGAGGTCACCAAGGGTTTGTCAGAGGTCACCAAGGGTTTGTCAGAGGTCACCAAGGGTCGTCTGGAGAGAACACCGTGTGGGCTTCGGCTCGGGAATGAGGAGTGGTCAGTGAGGAAGGCGGTACATGGGCGTCGCCACCACTGGGGACACTAGCGACATTGCCCATTAGTAATATTCAGCCATCCCCCTAATATGGTCCCATGCTAAAGTAAACGCACACTTGGATTTGTTCCTACTATTGTTTAGACCGCGGAGACGCCATTGGGTCACATCACCATCTCGCAGTGGTCAGTCATGATAAGATGCCAACCAATGGTCCTGCCAGGCCCAAGACAGCAACCTCTGTTATTTATGTACTGGGTGAACCACAAGCCAGACAGATTCACGGATGCATCCGGTGTGGGTGGCTTGTGTTGTGAGGCCTCTATGGTTTGTATATGCTGCATTATATATCGCACCAACGATTTTATACCGATATCTTGTTTTTGTGACGATTCACTTAGATAATGTCAAATCAATAGCCCATTTTGCGGATTACTATTGGAATTAATAGCTCGTATGGTATAACATGTTTATATCCGTTGAAGGCATATCGGTTAAATGCTTCTTCCACTTGACAATAATTGCAGAACAATGGCAAATGGAGAACATGGAGCAGGTGGCAAGCGATTCGTGGGAAAATGTGGGTAGTGAAACTCTATCTACGTACCATCCATTCAAATACTACGCAATCAACGCAGTATACGGACATTTTCCGACTTGAATAGTAGAGAAAGGACTGATAAGATCGTCAGAAAAGAGCCGGTCGCGGAATGAGAAGGGGAAGGCCCTTCAACAGACACATACCAGCTCACAGTCATGTGTTGACGTAGTGTGGTAAGGATTAACACTTGTCTCCCCCTCCCCCCCTGTCGGTCACGGGTCTATCCCAGGCGCCTCACTCCTCTCCTCTCCTCTCCTCTTCTCTCATCACCTCTCCTCTCCTCTCCTCTCCTCTCTCCGTCCGTCTGTCTGTCGCCGGGGGTGATCAGGACCGGAAGAGGCGTCCTTCCGGACACGGCTGGACACACCAGCCGGGACATCGGCGCCGCTTACACCACAATACGGCGCTAATGAGTGTCGCCGCCGCACGCCGGGCGGCCGGCCGGCTGGCTCGTGCGGGACAACTTCTGCATCCGATCGTGGACCGTACACGGGAGACCGATCGTCATTTGTCAACCCGTACAGACAGACCACAGACACTCATGTCTCACAGACTCACTCACACTCACAGACTCACAGACACCAGCACGCTCGTTCTTGTAGCGATCGGCACACTCGCACTTGAGGCCTGCGCTGTGACTCGTGCGAGCTATGTGGCGGCCATGTGTGGACATGGGATCTGATGAGAACTCAGCTCGCCAGAGAACTCAGAACTCAGCTCGCCAGAGAACTCAGAACTCAGCTCGCCAGAGGCACTCGCGCGGACGGTATCGTAGAATACCGCGCGGAAGGGTCCATCACATCATCTGGCAGGGGTACATCGTCTCCGGTATCCCCGGAACGGCGCCTCCTGCGTGCACTGAGAAACAGAAAAGCCCATGAGAAAGTCTCCGAGGCATTTAAAACGACTTTGCAAAGAGCCACCCTTTTTGAGACCATTTAATTTTTAGTTTGGCTTGAGCGAAACCGCGCATCATCTTCGGTCTCTTGTGAGATAATTAACTTCCCCTCAATGGCTTCTTCGGAAACCGTACATGAGCCTGCCCAGAAACCACCAGCACATCTTCGCAAAGAAGCTCACTCCTCAGAGACCTTTTCGAACAAAAAACGGTATCCGTAAGTAAATATTTTGCGGCCCCGTAGACCATATAATGTCCTCATGGTCTCTTCAAAGATAACGCGTCGGTTTCAACTCTTGGCACTTTCCGGTCGAGATGCTTCCAGTATCTTTTACGAGACCTATATAGAGGTTCTAAATGTACGTGTTTTGTCTCCGCACGCCTATCGTTTATCTCTCCTGATGCTCCTGATAATCTCTCATTCCATGTACTTTCTCCAACGAGACCATCTCGTGCTCTCTGTCGAGGAAATTAGGTGGCATGACACAAGACCACCTATACGACTCGTGGATGATAGATTCCACCAGTTCCCATAAATAAATGTTAAAAATGTAACAATGTATTAAACAAGAACAAAACACAAACATTACTAGCAGAGATCACGCAACGTACTCGGCTGCACCACCTCACACAACGTACTCGGCTGTACCCCCCTCACGCAAAGTACTCGGCTGCACCCCTCACGCAACGTACTCGGCTGCACCCCCTCACGCACCGTACTCGGCTGTACCCCGTCACGCAAAGTACTCGGCTGCCTCCAGCGTCGTTGCCGCCCGCACCATCACTCGGCTGCCCCCTCGGCTGCCTCCAGCGTCTTTGCCGCCCGCACTATCACTCGGCTGCCCCCAGGGCCTTTGCCGCCCGCCAAACAGCGCGTGGCAGCGTCGCCGTTTCGCGGATGTCCAGCACGAAGTGCTGTAAGAAGAAGTATGGTGGGCGGCGGGCGTTACGACGCACTCTTTAGGCGAAGACTACATGGGCAATGGCCCACAAGAGCAGGGCGCTGGCGAGACTGCCAGCTTCGCCGACTTTCAGCTCCTCCATGGTCACACAGTACGAGCTGCCAGTGGCCGGCTCCATTCTCGGCTGCTCCGCTGTCTCCCCCACCAGAGACGAAAGGTCGCTGCCGAGTAGATCGATGACAGCCTCTATGGCCTCGTCATCTGAAAAGTAGAGTTGTGGCGTTATTCACACGAAAAAAGCAGCGTCGCCGTTTTTGGCACAGGTGTTGGGGCATCTATTACCCACATTTTGTGAGAAAAAATACTCCGAGTCATCTCAGTTCAGGTCACCAGACCAGGTCACGTGACCCCACCACCAAAAAAGTTTGCTGTCGTACCACAGCCAAAGTTTTTGACCCATCAGTTTCAAACTTACTGGGTGTCATAGGGTTCCGAGTATCTATAACTTGTATCTCGGATTTTTGATATCGGTGACCTGGGGTCGGGTCAATCTCGTAACCTCCCCATGATAAGTCAATGGGGAAATATTCAAATGCTTCCTCTTCCGAAGATATGAATATGACCTACTTGGGTCACCGCTTCACCTTGACCCGAGTGAAAAAAAACAAATCGACGCGCCTTGACGAGACAAACACGATGGCGTCAACAGTATTTCTTTATCTTCATTAGATACAAGTTATTTGCGATTTTGTTTTACCACAAACAGCCCTTTTTGACCATTTATGACCTCTGGAGCCTTAACCCGGCAGTCACTGGGGTATATTCTGTAACACGACTCACTGGGGGGGGGGGGGGGGGGGGATTTTTTAGCCCCCCTGGTATCTTCAGAACCAATGATTGCAGCGGACGCGCAAGGCGGCATTCGAAAGCGCTCAATGAGATAAACCTAACGCATACTTACAAATGTCAAATTAAGGTCACATGTCAGGTCACGGTCAAGTCAAACGTCAAAATCGAAGTATTTGAGTTTATGGACAATACTTGCCATCCATGGCCTTCGATTGCGCCTATGCTCACCCAAAGTGCTGTCAAAGGTATGATACATATCCCACATGAGCTAAAGTGAGATTGTTGGAAAAGATCAAGGTCAAAGTCAGGTCACAAAAGGTCACTACACACAAATCATCTACGAAAGTCATGCAGCACATGTTTTATGGATGCTTTAACGCGTAGAATTCGATAGTGATAGTCATTTTACTACCTGACTTTATTTACGTGAAGTTTAAGTGTGAAGTTAAGAAGATTAAGTGTCAAGTTCAGGTCAAGTTCAGGTCACTGAAGGTCAAAATTTTGAAATTGATAAATATAAATGAAGAAAGCATGTTCCTATATCAGTTGTATCTAAAAACAAATACAGTGCTGACATTTATTTGTCTGTATCTGGTCAATAAAAGCCAAAAAAACGCAATTTCAAAATATGACGTCATGATTTACCCATACTTTATATGCCATGTCAGTCAACAAAAATGATATCATTTTGAAATTTGGTATGTTAGTTGCCCATATGTCGTTATCTGACATGTATTCAGGTTTTTTTTAAAAAAATATCTATGAAAAATTTGATTTTGTGGGCATTAAAAAAAAACTTTATTTGAATTTTTGTTGGGTCAAAAAACAAAATTTTAGAAATGTCGAGATAGCTGGTTTGTAGCCCTTGCAATTGTCTACCTTTTAGCGTTTTTGGATTGCATTTTGCTTCAAATGTGGCATTTGTACGGCTTGTCAAAGTTTAGCTGATTTTTGTGTCAAAATCGTGTTTAGTGACGTCACTAAATTCACTATATCTCAAACAATTCTGACGAAATTGCTTCATTTTCGTACAAAAGGTGTAAAAATGATGCCCGGAAAGGTACTTAAAGTTTGGCGTCGATATCTGCATTAGTTGTTGAGATATTCCCAATATTCCAAGGGGGGGGGGGGGCTAAAAAAGCCCCCCCCCCCAATGACCCGCGGGTTAACTATTGATCTAAGCTAAAATTTGAGGAAACCATGCGGATCGCATTTTTTAATGGCTATCGATTGTCGTTTTCCGTTTGTTTCCAGCTAGTTCCAGATATTTTTGGGTTTCTGGATCGAAGTCCAAAACTGGGAAATTTTACCTTTGATGACCTCTGGTGACCTCAATTTTGACCTGAGCGAAAAATATCCTGAAATGGTTTCTCAATTGTTTTTTAGGAGCTTTCGAATATTATTTTTCGTCGTGGTCTAAGTCTCATAGGGAAACAGAGTTAGAAGAGGGGTCGACGACCCCCCCCCCCCCCCCCCCGGCACGGCGAAGGTGGTGCCGAGCACCGGCACCCGGCACGGCACACGGCGGCATTCGGACTGAGAATTTGTGCGAACATTGGGGGAAATTGATAATCAAACAGTATACAATTACGCATGTAAGAGATTTCAAGACCAGGAGCTGAATTCTTATCACTGCGCTGTGCTCACCTGTGGTGCCTTCGCCCATTCTGCCCTTCATGTTTTCGACGAAGTTTTGAAGGCGAAGTGCGATGTCCGCCCTGCTTGCCCGCCTGACCTTGCCCGTTATCCGGAGAAATTCATCCCAAATCTGAAATAACAAGCGTAGCAGTTGGCACCCATACCATAATAAACACTCTCCCCGTCACATGCTCACGCATTCACACCTGACAAACACACATACATACGTGAGGCGAGGGGGAGAAGAGCGAGAGCCGAGAGGAGAGCCGAGGAGGAGAGCCGAGAGGAGAGCCGAGAGGAGAGCCGAAGAGGAGAGCCGAGAGAGAGGAGAGCCGAGAGAGAGAGGAGAGAGCCGAGAGAAGGAGACCGAGAGGAGAGAGAGCCCGGAGAGAAGCAGGAGAGAGCCACGAGAGAGAGAGCCGAGAGAGCCGAGAGAGAGGAGAGCCGAGAGAGAGGAGAGAGCCGAGAGAGAGAGAGAGCCGAGAGAGAGGAGAGAGCCGAGAGACCGAGAGAAGAGAGCCGAGCCAGAGGAGAGAGCCGAGAGAGAGGAGAGAGCCGAGAGAGAGGAGAGAGACGAGAGAGAGGAGAGAGCCGAGAGAGAGGAGAGAGCCGAGAGAGAGGAGAGGCCGAGAGAGCCGAGAGAGAGAGGAGAGAGCCGAGAGAGAGAGAGAGAGCCGAGAGAGAGAGGAGAGAGCGAGAGAAGAGAGGAGGAGAGAGCCGAGAGAGAGAGGAGAGAGCCGAGAGGAGAGGAGAGAGCCCGAGAGAGAGGAGAGCCGAGAGAGAGGAGAGAGCGCGAGAGAGGAGGAGAGCCGAGAGAGAGGAGAGAGCCGAGAGAGAGGAGAGAGCCGAGAGAGAGGAGAGAGCCGAGAGAGAGGAGAGAGCCGAGAAGAGGAGAGAGCCGAGAGAGAGGAGAGAGCCGAGAGAGAGGAGAGAGCCGAGAGAGAGTCCGAGAAGCCGAGAGAGAGGAGAGAGCCGAGAGAGAGGAGAGAGCCGAGAGAGAGGAGAGAGCCGAGAGAGAGGAGAGAGCCGAGGAGAGAGGAGAGAGCGAGAGAGAGGAGAGAGCCGAGAGAGAGGAGAGAGCCGAGAGAGAGGAGAGCCGAGAGAGAGGAGAGAGCCGAGAGAGAGGAGAGAGCCGAGAGAGAGAGCGAGAGAGGAGGAGCCGAGAGAGAGGAGAGCGAGAGAGAGAGAGAGATGCCGAGAGTAGAGAGAGGCGAGGAGAGGAGAGGAGCGATGAGAGAGGAGAGAGCGGAGAGAGAGAGATGAGAGAGAGAGAGGAGAGCCGAGAGAGAGAGGAATAGCGAGAGAGAGAGAGAGGCCGAGAGACGAGGAGGAGAGCCGAGAGAGAGAGGAAGAGCCAGAGAGAAGTGGAGAGAAGAGAGCAGAGAGAGAGAGGCGAGAGAGAGGAGGAGAGCCGAGAGAGAGGAAGGCCGAGAAGGAGAGAGAGGAGAAGAGAGAGAGAGAGGAGAGAGAGAGTGAAAGGAGAAGAGCGAGAGAGAGGGAGAGAGCCGAAGAGAGCAGAGAGAGCCGAGAAGAGAGGAGAGAGCGAGAGAGAGGAGAGAGCCGAGAGAGAGGAGAGAGAAGAGAGAAGGGAGAGAGCAGAGAGAGAGGACGAGAGCGAGAGAGTGAGAGCCGAGAGAGAGGAAGAGAGCCGATGAGAGAAGAAGAGCGAGAGAAGAGAGGAAGAGAGGAGAGGAGAGGAGAGTGAGGGAGAGGGAGAGAGGAGAGGGAAGAGAGCGAGAGGGAGAGAGAGAGGAGAGAGAGGAAGAGGAAGAGAGAGAGAGCGAGAGAGGAAGAGAGGCAGAGGAGAGTGAGAGAGGAGAGTAAGAGAGGAGAGATGGGAGAGGAGAGGAGGGAGTGAGGTGAAGGGAGGAGAGGAGTGGGGAAGAGGAAGGAGAGGAGCGAGAGGGAGAGGCGAGAGAGAGGAGAGGGAGAGAGGAGAGAGAGGGAGAGGCAGAGAGGAGATGGAGAGGAGAGGAAGAGGAGATGAGAAGAGGAAGAGGGAGAGGAGAGGAAGAGAGGAGAGGAGAGGAGAGGAGAGAGAGAAGAGGAGAGGAGGAGAGGAGAGGAGAGAGAGAGAGAGGAAAGGAGAGGGAGAGAGGAGAGGGAGAGGAAGAGGGAGAGGGGAGAGAGGAGAGGAGGGGAGAAGAGGAGGAGGGGAGAGAGGAGAGGAGAGGAGAGGGAGAAGAGAGAGGAGAGGGAGAGAGGGAGAGGAGAGGAGAGGGAGAGAGGAGAGGAGAGGGAGGAGGAGAGGCAGAGGGAGAGAGGGAGGAGAGGAGAGAGGAGAGAGAGGGAGAGAGAGAGGAGAGTGAGGAGAGAGAGGAGAGGAGAGGAGGAGGGAGAGGAGAGGGTGAGAGGAGAGGGAGAGGGAGAGAAGGGGAGGAGAGAGGAGAGGAGAGGGAAGAAGAGGTGAGATAGGGAGAGTGGAAAGGAGGGAGAGGGAAGAGAGGAGAGAGAGGAGGAAGAGAGGGAGAGGCAGTGGGAGAGAGGAGAGGAGAGGGAGAGAAGGTGAGGGGGGAGAGGAGAGGAGAGAGGAAGTGAGAAGGAGAGGGAGAGGAGAGGTGAGGGGAGAGGAAGGGAGAGTGAGTGGGAGAGGAGGGGAGAGAGGAGTGGAAGGAGAGAGAAGGAGTGAGGCGAGGAGAGAGGAGAGGAGAGGAAAGAGAGGAGAGGGAGAGGGAAGAGAGGTGAGGAGAGGAGAGGGAGAAGGAGAGGAGAGGTGAAAGAGGAGAGTGAGAGGGAGAGAAGGTGATAGGAGAAGGGTGAGAGGAGAGGAGGAGGGGGAGGGAGGAGAGAGGAGAGGAGGAGAGAGGAGAGGAAGAGGGAGAGGGAGAGGAGAGGAGTGAGGAGAGGGAAGGGTGAAGAGGAGGGAGTGGAAGAGAGGAAGATGAGTGGAGAGGGAGGGAGAGGGAGGAGAGGAGAGGAGAGGGAGAGTGGAGGAGTGAGAGGGAAGGAGAGGGCGAGGAGAGGGAGGAGAGGGAAGAGGAGGAAGGGAGAGAGGAGTGGAAGAGGGAGAGAGTGAGAGTGAGAGGAGAAGAGAGAGTGAAGGGGAAGAGAGGAGGAGGAGGAGGGTGAGAGGAGAAGGTGAGGAGAGGGGTGAGGGGAGGAGAGGGAGAGTGGAGAGGAGCGAGGAGAGAAGGAGAGGGAGAGGAAAGATGGGAGAGGAGAGAGGGAGAGAAGGGAGGAGGGGAACGGAGAGGGAGAAGGAGAGGAAGGAAAGGGAGAAAGCGGAGAGAGGAGAGGAGGAGGGATGGAGGAGAAGGAGAGGGAGAAAAGGTGGAGGGAGGGAGAGAGGCGAGGATGAGGGAGAGAGGAGAAGGGAGAGAGGAGAGGAGAGCAGAGAGGAGGGAGAGGGTGCGAGAGGGAGAGGGAGAGAGGGGAGGAGAGGGTGAGAAGGAGAGGGTGAAAGGGGAAGAAAGGGAGGAGAGGGAGAGAGGGAGAGGAGAGGGGATAGAGGAGAGGAGAGGGAGATGAGGTGGAGAGGGAGAGAGGAGAGGAGAGGTGAGAGAGAGAAGGATAGGGAGAGAGGAGAGGAGCTGAGATAGAGAGGAGGAGGAGAGGGAGAGAGGAGAGAGAGATGGAGAGGAGAGAGGTGAGAGCAGAGGGAGAGAGGGAGTGAGAGGAGAGAGGGAGAGAGGAGATAGGAGAGGAGAGAGAGGAAGAGGAGAGGGAGAGAGGAGAGGGAGAGGAGGGAGAGGGAGTGAGGGAGAGGAGAGGGAGAGAGGACTGATAGGGAGAGAGAGTGACTAGAGGAGAGGAGATAGGGAGAGAGGATAGGAGAAGGAGAGAGGATAGGGAGAGAGGGATAGGGAGAGAGGGATAGGGAGAGAAGGGAATAGGGAGAGATGTGGATAGGGAGAGAGGTAGGGTGAAGAGAGAGGGTAGGAGAGAGAGGGAGAGGGTGAGAGGGAAGGGAGAGAAAGTGATAGGGAGAGAGGGATAGGGAGAGAGGGAGTGGGAGAGAGGGATAGGGAGGGGAGAGGGAAGGGAGAGAGGGATAGGGCAGAGAGGATAGGGAAAGAGAGAGTGGGAAAGGGTGAGGAGAGGGAAGGGAGAGAGGGAAAGGAGAAGAAGGAAAGGGAGAGAGGGATAGGGAGAGAGGGAGTGGGAGGAGTAGTGAGAGGGAGAGAGGGATAGGGAGAGAGGGTAGGGAGCGTGGGATAGGGAGAGAGGTAGGGAAGAGAGGGAATAAGGAGGAGGGAAGGGAAGAGAGGAGTAGGGGAGAGAGTGAAGGTGGGAGAGGGGAAGGGAGAGGGGAAAGGAGAGGAGGGATAAGGAAGAGGGATAGGGAGAGAGGGATAGGGAGAGGGGATAGGAGAGAGGGAGAGGGAGAAGGTGATAGGAGAGAGGGATAGGGAGAGAGGTGAAGGGAGAGAGGTTGGACGAGAGGGATAGGGAGGAGGAGGATAGGTGGAGAGGGATAGGGAGAGAGGGATAGGGAGAGAGGATAGGAGAGAGGGATAGGGAGGAGAGGGATAGGGAGAGAGGGATAGGGAGAGAGGGCATAGGGAGAAGGGATAGGGAGAGAGGGATTAGGGTGAGAGGGGGATAGGAGAGAGGGATGGGGGAGAAGGGTGGGAGGGAGAGGGAATAGGGAGGAGAAGGGATAGGGGAGAGGGAAAGGGAGAGAGGGATAGGGAGAGAGGATAGGGAGAGAGGAGTGATAGGGGAGAAGAGGGAATTGGGAGAGGACGGGAGAGAGGGAAGGGAAAAGCGGGAAGGGAGAGAGGGAAGGTGAGAGGGAGAGGGAGGTGGAAGGGAGGAGGGAAAGGGAGAAGAGGGAATCGTGAAGAGAGGAGAGAGGGAAAGAGGAGGGAAAGGGGGAGAGGGACGGGAATAGGAGAGAGTGGATAGGGACGGAGAGTGATAGGGAGAGAGAGGGGTTGGGAGAGAAGGGATAGAGAGGAGGGAAGGGAGGAGAGGGGAAAGGGTTGGTGGGTTGGGGAGCGGGTCTAGGGAGTGGGTAGGGTGGAAGGGATAGGGAGAGTGGATGGGAGAGGGGATAGGGAGAGAGGGCTAGAGAGAAAGGGAAAGGGGAGAAGGGATGGAGAAAGGGATAGGGAGAATGAGGAAAGGGAAGAGACGGAAGGAGAGGGGATAGGAGAGAGGGATAGGGAAGAGAGGGAAGGGCGAGAGGGATAGGAAGAGAGGAGTTAGGAGAGAGGGGATAGGGGAGAAGGGATAGGGAGAGTGGGATTGGGAGAGGGATAGGGAGGAAAGAGGGATACGGGGAGAGGGTGGGAGAGGGGTTGGGGAGAGAGGGTAGGGAGAGAGGTTAGGGAGAGTGGGATAGGGAGTGAGGGTGGGAGGGGTAGGAGGAGGACTAGAGAGAGAGGGAAAACAATAGAGGGGAAAGCGGAGAGAGGGATTAGGGGAGAGAGGGGTGGGAGAGAGGGGTAGGGAGAGGGGATAGGGAGAGAGGGATAGGGAAGAGGAGGGGAAAGGGAGTGGGGGTTAGGGAATGGAGGGGGATAGGGAGAGTGGGATAAGGGAGAGAGGGGTAGGGAGAGAGGGACTAGGGGAGAGGTGGGTTAGGGAGAGAGAGGGATAAGGGTGTGATGGTTTGGGTGTGAGGTTTGGGGGGGAGGGGGATAGGGTGAGTGGGATAGGGGGGGGGTGGATAGGGGAGTGGGTTTGGGAGAGAGGGATAGGGGAAGGGATAGGTAGAGAGGGGATAGGGGAGGGGGAAGGGGGAGGGGGGATTGGGAGAGGGGATTGGGAAGAGGAGGGTTGGGGGAGAGGGTTGGAGAGGAGGGTTAGGGAGAGAGGGAGGGAGTGAGGAGATAGGGAAGAGAGGGATTGGGAGAGGAGGTAGGGAGAGAGGGAGAGGAGAGAGGAGAATAGGAGAAGAGAGGATGGGAGAGAGGGGATTTAGGGAGAGAGGGGATAGGGAGAGAGGGATAAGGGGAGAGAGGGATTAGGGAGAGAGGGATAGGGGAGGAGAGGGATAGGGAGAGGGGTTAGGGAGAGAGGATAGGGGGAGAGGGATAGGAGGAGTGAGAGGGATAGGGAGAGAGGGATAGGGAGAGAGGGATAGGAAGAGGGATAGGAGAGAGGGAGAGGAGATGGAGAGGGATGAGAGGGGATAGGGAGAGAGGATAGGGAGACGAGGGATAGGGAGAGCGGGATGAGAGGAGAGGATAGGGGAGAGAGGAGAGGAGAGGGAGGAGGGAGAGGGAGAGGAGGGAGGGTGAGGGATAGGACGAGAGGATAGGGAAGAGCAGGATAGGGAGCAGGGATAGGGAGAGAGTGGATAGGGAGAGAGGATAGGGAGAGAGGGATAGGGAGGAGGGATAGGGAGAGAGGGATAGGAGAGAGGGATAGGGAGAGAGGATAGGGAGAGAGGGATAGGGAGCGAGGATGTGGAGAGAGGGATAGGGAGAGAGGTATAGGGAGAGAGGGATAGGGAGAGAGGGATAGGGAGAGAGGGATTAGGGACGAGAGGGAATAGGGAGAGAGGGATAGGGAGAGAGGGATAGGAGAGTGGAGAGGGATAGGGAGAGAGGGATAGGGAGAGAGGGATAGGGAGAGAGGGATAGGAGAGAGGGATAGGGAGAGAGGGATAGGAGAGAGGGATAGGGAGAGAGGATAGGGAGAGAGGATAGGAGAGAGGGATAGGGAGAGAGGGATAGGGATGAGAGAGGATAGGGAGAGAGGGATAGGGAGAGGAGGGATAGGAGAGAGGGATAGGGAGAGAGGGATAGGGGAAGAGAGGCTAGGGAGAGAGGGAAGGATGAAAGGATCAGGGATAGAGGGATAGGGAGGAGGAAGGAGAGAGGGATAGGGGAGAGCGGCGATAGGAGAAGAGAGGGATGGGAGAGAGGATAGGGAGAGGGTGAGATAGGGATGAGAGCGGATAGGGAGAGAGGGGATAGGGAGAGAGGGATAGGGAGAGAGGGATAGGGAAGAGAGGGATAGGGAGAGAGGTAGAGAGAGTGATAGGGACTGAGAGCGGATATGGAGAGAGGGATAGGCGAGAGAGGATAGGGAGAGAGAGGGATAGGGAGAGAGGGATAGGGAGAGAGGGATAGGGAGGAAGGGATAGGGAGAGAGGATAGGAGAGGGATAGGGAGAGAGGGATAGGGAGAGAGGATCGGGGAGAGGAGGGATAGGCGAGAGAGGGATAGGGAGCGAGGGAATAGGGAGATGAGGGATAGGGAGAGAGGGAAGGGAGAGAGGATAGGGAGAGAGGGATAGGAGAGAGGGATAGGGAGAGAGGTATAGGAGAGGAGGGATAGGGGACGAGAGGGATAGGGAGAGAGGGATAGGGAGAGAGGGACTAGGATGAGAGAGGGATAGGAAGAGAGGGATAAGGGAGAGGAGGGAATAGGGAGAGAAGGGATAGGGACGAGAGGGAAATGGAGAGAGGGATTGGGAGAGAGGGATAGGGATGAGAGGGATAGGGAGAGAGGGATAGGAGAGGAAGGAGATAGGGAGAGAGGGATAGGTGAGAGAGGGATAGGTGAGAAAGGAGGGATAGGGGAAGAGAAGGGATAGCGGAGAGAGGGATAAGGGAGAGAGGGATAGGGACGAGAGGGATAGGGAGAGAGGGGATAGGGAGAAGAGGGATAGGGAAGAGAGGGCTAGGGAGAGAGGGATAGGGAGAGAGGGATAGGGAAGAGAGGGTATAGGGACGAGAGGGATAGGAGAGAGGGATAGGGAGGAGAGGGATAGGGGCGAGATGGGATAGGGATGAGAGGGATAGGGACGAGAGGGATAGGGAGAGAGAGTGGATAGGGAGAGAGGGATAGGGAGAGAGGGATAGGAGAGAGGCAATAGGAGCTAGAGCAGAGGATAGCGGATTAGGGTAGGATAGGGAGACGCGGGACTAATGAAGACGAGGGGATAGGGAGAGAGGGTAGGGGAGAAGGGAAGGGAGAGAGGGAAAGGGAGAGAAGGGATAGGGAGAGAGGGATAGGGAGAGAGGATCAAGGGGAGAGCGGGCCGAAAGGGAGAGGGAAAAGGGAGAGCAAGGATTTAAGGAGGGAGAGAGGATGAGAGGGGATAGGGAGAGAGGGAAAGGTAAAAAGAGGGGGAAACGGGGGAGAGAGAGGAGAAAGGGAGAGACGGGATAGGGGATGAGAAAGGTATTAAGGGAGAGAGGGGAGAGGGGGAGGAGGATCGGGGAGAAAGAGGGGCAATAGGGGGAAGAAAGGGGGAGAGAGTGACTAGGTGGCGATCAGGTATAGGGGTATGAAGAGGGGATAGGGAGAAGGGATAGGGAGAGAGGAAGGGATAGAGGGAGAGAGGCGATAGGGAGAGAGGGATAGGCGAGAGCGGATAGGGGAGAGAGGGATAGGGAGAGAGGGATAGGGAAGAGAGGGATAGGGAGAGAGGGATAGGGATGAGAGGGATAGGGAGAGAGGGATAGGGAGAGAGGGAGATAGGGAGAGAGGGGATAGGGAGAGAGAGGATATGGAGAGAGGGATAGGGAGAGAGAAGATAGGGAAGAGAGGGATAGGGCGAGGAGGGATAGGGAGAGAGGGGATAGGGAAGAGAGAGGGATAGGGAGAGAGGGATAGGGAGAGAGGGATAGGGAGAGAGGGATAGTGAGAGAGGGATAGGGAGAGAGGGATAGGGAAGAGAGAGATAGGGAGGAGCGGGTAGGGAGAGAGGGAATAGGGATGAGAGGATAGGGAGAGAGGGATAGGGGAAGAAGAGGGATAGGGAGAGCGGGATAGGGACGAGGATAGAGGACGAGAGGGATAGGGAGAGGAGAGAGGATAGGGAAGAGAGGATAGGGAGAGAGGGGCTAGGATGGGAAGAGCAGGGATAGGGAGAGGATGGAGAGGGATAGGAGAGAGGGATAGGGACGAGAGACATAGGGAGAGAGGGATAGGGAGAGGGAAGAGGAGAGAAGAGAGAAGAGAAGAGATAGGGAAGAAGAGGATAAGATGAGAAGAAGAAGGCGGCAAAGAGAGAAGAGAGAAGATGACGAGAGAAGGCCGAGATGAGAAGAGAGAAGACGAGAGAAGAGGTTTGAAAGGAGAAGAGACAGAGAGAAGATGAGAAGAGAGGGAGAAGAGAGAAGAGAGAAGAGAGAAGATCTACGAGAGAGAGAAGAGAAGAGAGATGGAAGAGAGAAGAGAGAAGAGAAAGAGAGAAGAGAGAGACATAAAGACATAAAAGAACAAGTGCAACAAGAGCCTCTTGGGCCCATCCGAGGTGCACCCCCCCTTCCACAGTCTCGCCCTTCAAAATCACCTTACTCTACTGCATTAAAAGAAGGCTCATCCCACGAGTATTTTGGAACTAAATCCCTTCTCTGTAAAGTATTTATCTAATCTAATTTTGAAGGAAGCAAGTGTCTCTGCATCAGCGTCATTTCCTGGTAGAATATTCAATGTTCAGACAACCTTCTACTGAAAATGACTGTCGTAGCCTAGTCCTACTTTGTTCATAATGAGTTTATGCTGATGACCTCTACCTCGATTTTCCCTATTGAACTCAAACATACCTTTAAATATCCGAATGCTGACTATTTACAAATTTGAAGACTTCAATTAGATCTCCTCTTAGCCTTCTATATCTAAGTGAAAACATTACCCAATTGCTTTAATCTATCTTTCATAAGGTAAAATACACCAAGACAATTAACCATTTTGTTGCCCTTTTTTTAACTCTTTTCGAACAACAGCAATCTTTCTCATATGTTGGAGACAAGGCTTGTTCACAATTCATCAAGTGTGTCATACGTATGAAACAATACAGTTTGTTATTTACCTTTTCGCTCTTGTAGAAACATTTCTGTTAATGGCCCTAGCATGTCTAAGTTGCCTTTTTCCTCGCTTCTGACAACTTGGTCTGCGTGATAGTCTATTGTTTTCCACGTCACTAA
>JAXIVJ010018561.1:0-22814 GCA_036785665.1 Chirona hameri
CCATGAACGTACCGTTATGTTGATGTTCCTTGTGAATGAATGAATGAGTAAGTTTATTGAACGTTCCATGATGATGGCTTTGCAGCTGTTCAATTGACATTGACAATTACCTAACCATTAATCATTATACATTAAATGAACAGCATGATAATTCATGAACAACAATACACAGCATGGCATAACAATAAACAACAATAAAACACCTTAGCATTAATGAACGAGGAGGCGTCTGTTTGTATCTTCAATTTACTCCGTCGCAGCCATGTATACACCTCAGTTCGGAAGGACATGCACAAACCGGATACCAGTAAAACGCCTTTATGGGCGATGAGCGAGTGAGGGCGCTCTGGTAAAGCTAAAACAGCTTTGAAATATGCAACGGTACGGGTGCGCACGTGCGCATTTACTTATGTTCCATGATGAGTAAAACATTCAGTAGTTATACCATAGTATGCATGGGAAGGGAACGTTCAACTGAATCGGGCAGGTAGTTTCAGAGATAGAAAATAGTGGTCCGCACGTGCATTAGGGATGCAAATTTCAGGACCACAGAGCCGGCGTCGGGCCCAAATTCAGGCCCGGCGGGCCTGAAGCTGTGTCTGAACTTCGGAGGTTAATCTATTGTTTAATGTATAATGAAGTACACATGCAGATTGTTGGCTGCTGGGCCTGGCGGGTGCTGCCACATGTGGCCGGGCTTGATGCCGGTGCCAACTCATTTATGAGCGGTGGCGGTTCCTGTTTCTGGATTTGTTTTTTTAATCTCTAAGAGTCGTTCATAGTGACCCAACTTTCGTTAAGTGCAAACCTCCTAACAGCCTTGCCTTAGCATGTATGCAAATTTGCATCTTGATAGGTCAGTAGGTAGTTTCCGAGCTCTGAAATACGGAGGCGCACATGCGCACGTGCATATTGGCGTATGCCGCGACATGTGTAAAGCAGCTAATAGTCATGCCCTAATCTACATGCAAAATTTCAGCTCAATAACTCAGTAGTTTTGGAGACATAAAATAGGCAGGGTATTATCCCATCACCTAAAATGACTTAAAATCACCTACTTTCTTATCCATCACCGTTTTAACCAATTCATCACCGAAATGACTTAAACATCACCTTTTGCTGATATCCAATATCCAATGCCTGATATGACACCGAAATGACTTAACCCGCGACTTACGGGGGGGCTATGTTTTGCCTCCCTCCCGTTATTTTGCAATAACTCCTAAACGAACACCGGTATCGTCACCAAACTTGCAGTACCTTCTCTCACATTAATTCTACACATGTTGGCAAAAGGGAAAATATTTGGTTATGATAGGTCAACCGGGAATGACGTCAGAGTGACGTCATGTTCTTCGGTTTTTGTTGCAAAATAATGGTTTGCGGAAAACTCTGTCAAATGTACGATGTTTAATATACACTCAATTGTCTTACATCAAATTACTGACAATAGACCGGGCTATCAAACTGCTATCTCGGATTTGTGATTCTTTTTTCTTCAAAATTTTTAGAAATCCAAATACATTTTTAACAAAATTTTCAAGAAAAATCAGAATTATCCAAAAACCGGAATATATGCGATCGAGACGTGTGCGGTGAATATTTACATTCGGTCCAGTAGTTCCGGAGATCCGAGGGGGGGTAAAAAATAGCCCCCCCCCCCCCAAGTAAGTCGCGTTATGAAATATACCCCAGTAACTCGCGGGTTAACCCGCGAGTTACTGGGGTATATTTCATAACTCGACAGACTGGGGGGTATTTTTTGCCCCCCCCCCCCTCAGATCTCCGGAACTACTGGACCGAATGTAAAAATTCAAACGACATTCGATAGCCCTGGGAAATTTATCGAGGGAAATATAATATTGTTGACCTCTGGGTCACCGATGACGTCACAGGTCAGGTCAAGTACAAAATGTTTGACCGTATCAAAAGGTCTCGATGGATGGAATTGTCGTGCAAAATTGCGATATTAAACGCACAAGCTGTCGATAAATCGGTACGATTCGTGTGTCTGACACTTCTAAGTACCTTTCTAAGCTGTTTATGACTGGGTCAGGTCAAGGTATCACGAGGTCAAACTGCAGATTACGGTCATTAGGCGTTGTAACACATGTTTATGGGTTTATTTTTCGTCTAGAACGCGAAAAATGACCTTAGAACATTGTTTGTTCCATATAAATAGAAGTAAAAGCAAAAATGGAAAAACGTTTTTTATGCATAGTAATGCTGTGAAAGGTGGTCGATTTTTGTCATTTAAAGGTCATAACTCAGTCATTTTTGCAGATATCGCCTTTGAATTTGGTACGCATATTCACCGCACACGTTTCGATCACATATATTCCGGTGTTTGGATAATTCTGATTTTTTCTTGAAATTTTGTAAAAACAAAACAAAATGTATTTGGATTTCTCAAAATTTTGAATAAAAAAACTCAAAAATCCGAGATAGCAGTTTGATAGCCCAGTCTATTGTCAGTAATTTGATGTAAGATAGTTGAGTTTATCTTAAACATGGTACCTTTGACAGCGTTTTCCGCAAACCATTATTTTGCAACAAAAACCGAAGAACATGACGTCACTCTGACGTCATTCCCGGTTGACCTATCCTAGCCTCATATTTTTCCTTTTGCCAGCCTGTGTAGAATTGATGTGAGAGAAGGTACTGCAAGTTTGGTGACCACACCACATGTTCGAGAAAAAAAAATTGCTCCTTACGCTAAGTAATTTCGACACAGGACTAGTGACGTATGCCCCGACAGGGCCGCTTTTTAGAAGACGCTGTTTCGTGCCCCGATCGGGGCACGACACTTGTTTCGGGTCCTCACAACGGTTGTTTACGTTACAAGCAGCCTGCGTATATACTTATGCCTAAAGTCCATCGTTATTGTGTGCAATAGTTTCCATATCCAAACTACCATATGCATGACGTCATAAATGTCATGCAGTTTTGTATGGCCATGAAGGAGAAAAGAGAAACATGCCCATTTCTCGACGGATATCCATCTATCGTCCAAACAAATTCCATATTCGTTTTCAGCTTGAAATATATATAGCCCAATTTCCAAGACAACTTTCAAGGTGACCGACCAAAACCCTTAACTCTCGCCCGGGCAGGGGGGGGGGGGTCGATGCCACCCCCTCGGTTTTTCTGGAAAAACTCGCGTAGTTTCTAACCGATTGCGATGCAACTTTCAGTACCCTACTTTTGAAGAAGAAAAATTGACACATAATCTCAAAAATTTGAATTTGTAACCTCCATGACCCGTGACCTATGACCTGTTTCTCAAGGTCATGTCAGGCGCAACTGGCGTCCCGCAGATCGATGCTTGTAACTTGTGCAGTTTCCGAGTGTTTGTTGTTCAGGAGCATATGTAAAGGTGTTTCCAGGTGACAGTTGTGGTTTCCACTGAGATTGTGACCTCGATTGACCTTTTCAGAGGTCAACTGAAGTCATTGACCTCCGATGACCTCAGATTACTTGTTTGGGCTTCTGGCGGTTTCTAGGACAATTTGTGACGCTGATTTCAAATTTGGGATCCATTTTAGATAATTGTGTGCTCCACTGGGGTCATGGGCATCCACAGGTCAACCGAGGTCACTGACCTCAGATGACCTGACATGACCTTTTTTAAATTTGCAGTTTTTAGGACATTTTGTGACGCTAATTACGAATTTGGCACCTATTAAGCATTATGGTATGCTCATTCACGATTCTAGCTCGATAAAATACAATTATACGCATTTTCAATTTTTATGTCTTTTGAGTCATTGACATGCACTGAGAAATGACCCAAGACCTTAAAATCGGGTATCAGCAGCTTCCTCTCGTCACAAGCAACACGCTCGTCTTTGAATCGAAGCTCAAATAGGGGCGAAACGCAAAGGGGGTCGTACCAACCCCCCTACCCGAACACGTAGTGATTTTACCCTACCCGGGCGAGGGTTAGCCATCGCCCTACGAGAGCTTTTTCACCTTCGCCTTACTGGGGGCCCGACAGCCCTGTTAACTTCCAAACCAAGCAACTTAGAGAAATGCGGTAAGAACCAGCATGTTGCCTGTCATGAGAGGAATCTAAAAGTATGCGACTTTTAGGTTTCAGGTCAATGGGTGACTTTCCAGATCAAGTGAATGACCTCGGATATACCACGTCCAGAACAGCGATTTTGCTCTTCAGAAAATCTCAAAATTAGAAATTGATAAATACAAATAAAAGGCATGTTCCTAGACCAGTTTTGGCTCAGAAATACAGACAAGATAATTATTTGTTCGTATCTTGTCAAAAAAAAGTCAAAAAGGTATTTACCAAAATGACGTCATCAGTTTCTTACACTTAGGGAGCCATCACTCAGTCAAAAATGAAGATATTGCTTTGAAATTTGGTATGGGTATTGTCCATACGCAGTTCTCTCACAAATATTCCAGTTTTTCTAACATCTTTGAAAAAATGTATTATGTGGGGATTTTTCAAAACAAAAACAGTTTATTTTTTATTTTAGGGGTCAAAACCCCAAAATTTTAGCATCCGAGATTGCCATTTTAAAGAGAAAGTCATTTTGTATCTTTGGTGCATTGCGTTTGCAATTTCCTCAAAAACTCTGTTTTTTACCATTTTGCAAATATTTATCGTTTTTCCACCAACATGACGTCATCAAAACATGACTATCTCTCAAACTACTTAATCAATTTCAATTAAATTTTTACAGCATACGTATAATTTTTGTAAACTCAGCTACTGAAAATTTCAGCAAGATGCGCTGCATGCGTAAAAATTTATTCAAGAAAAACCTCAGGGGGGCCTGTCAGCCCCCCCCCCCCCCGTAGGGCGAGGGTTAACCCTATTAGTGGCAGGGGCTGATTCTGCCCACCCCAGAGGTTTTTCGCAGATATCTCCCGAACGGCTAAGAGCAGACCCATGCAATTTTGGGACCTTTCCTAGAATTGAATTCCGCATATGGAGCCAAATTTGGAGTACCTAACCTGAACAGAGGCGGTTCCAGGGCCCAGTTTTGGGAGGATTTTCTTATGTGACATTTAGCGATAATACGGAGATGCGATCTTCACGGCTTCTTTCTAACTGCCTGAAGTATAAAGGAGTTACATAGGTTTACGGTGATTGAAACAAGTGCACATAAGTTGATTTTAGTGAACTATAATCAATATTGCACGGCAAAGGCGGTTTCAGGGACTTGAAAAGGGGAGGTTTACAGAAAGTTATTTTGTATATATTTTGCCTCCCTTTTTCGCTAACCTGGCACCGCCTATGCATGTAAATATGCTTTATAACTGTTGTGTCCGATGTCACAATAGCACACTATTTCATTTATCGAAAAAGAAGAAGAAAAAATACTGTTTTATAAGGCATTTATTTTACCCCCAAATTTAGTGACCTGAAAACGCCTATGATTTTTGCATTTTAAAAAGTCACCATCATATATCAATTCCCAATTCAATCTCTATCGATTCCCATTAGTTGTTTAAATCGGTTGATAAACATGACAGCTGTGTTGGATCACAAATACCTCTAATATTTGTCGTTTTTGCCCCCCTATAAAAAAATCGTATTTTTAGAAATGTAGATCGTGTTGAGGGGAATCAAACGCTGTTCGATTTTTGCAAATCGGACGAGTAGATCTCGAGATCTCCGGGGGGGGGGGGGGGCGGAATCCGCGATTCCAGGGGAAAAAGTAAACGGACGGAAAGTCAAGGGGAAAAAGTCGACATCGCTTAAAGTTGAAAGATAAAAAGTTGAAAAGGTAGAAGTCAACATGGCAAAAAGTCCAAACGCTAAAAGTCGAATAGTAAAAAGTCGTATAGATAAATATCGAAAGATAAAAAGTCGAAAAGGTAAAAAGTCAACACGCTAAAAGTCGAATAGTAAAAAGTCGAAAAGGTAAAAAGTCAACACGCTAAAAGTCGAACAGTAAAAAGTCTTATAGATAAAAGTCGAAAAGGTAAAAAGTCAACACACCAAAAGTCAAATCGTAAAAAGTCGCATAGCTAAAAGTCAACGCGTAAAAAGTAAATGCTTGGGTCAGTTGAATTTCATTTGGGTATTGTGAATAGTTTGATGCATCTAATACAGAGTAATTATTTGTTTTCTTGGGTTTGGGAGGGTTTGTTTTGCCATGGTCGGCAAAATACCTTCTGATGGCATAGTTGTTCATGATACATGTTTTCATTGATACATGACTCGGACTGCATCAATACACATCTTGACTGAAGTTTGTCTCACGCAAAAGTGGAATCGAAGCCATGGTTAAGGGTATGCCAATTGCCATATTGTATTTGTGCTTAACTATTGAACAGGAGATAAGCAAGTCAATTTGAATTTGCAGGCCCTCGGTAACGTTATCGTTTATCACGAGAACTTACATATACGATCAAAGTGTAAGATATGTCAATGTATTGTTGAAGCATTGCCTAAGGAATGAAGCTTTGAAGAGTTCAACCAACAAAGAAACGTTGACAACTTGCTTAGGGATAGGTATCGTTGGATGCGGCACTGCTGAGTCTGATCTTCAGTTATAATTTGAACCATATATAACATCTACATAAATACATAAGACATGAAGTACTTTTTTATCAATGTTTGAACACGTTAATAAATGGGTCACACCACAATCAACTAACCAAAGCATAAGTCGACTAATCTCAATTATTTTAAACTGTAGGTAGGTAATAGGTATATATGTACATGCGTTGTGGAGGTATAAAACGCGACTTCCGCGTTAATAGTCGGATAGTCCAAAGAAAAGAATTGAATGAAAGGAAAGTCAAGAGACGAAAATGCAATGGGCCAAATGAACTGATTATCGTCATTGACTTTTTGCCATTTCAACTTTTTACCTTTTTACTCTTCATCTTTTGACTTTTATCGACGTCGACTTTTTGCTATTTGACTTTTAACGTTTTTTTTTAATCTCGACTTTTTACGTTTTTTTACTTTTCATCTTTCGACTTTTAGCGACATTGACTTTTTACCATTTCTTCTTTTCGTCTTTTGACTTTTAGCGACGTTGGCTTTTTACCATTTCGACTTTTTATCCTTCGACTTTTTGCCATTTCGACTTTTCGTCTTTTGACTTTTAGCGACGTCGACTTTTTACCCCTTGACTTTCCGTCCGTTTACTTTTATCTTTTGACTTTTTACCCTTTTGCCTTTTCGTCTGTTGACTTTTTACCCTGTTGACTTTTTGTCACTTGACCTTCTATCCGTTTGACTTTTGGTCCGTCGACTTTTTTCCATGTGGACTTTTTGACTGTTGACTTTTTGTCATTTTACTTTTTATCCGTTTGACTTTTGGTCCGTCGACTTTTTTCCATGTCGACTTTTTGACAGTTGACTTTTTACCCTGTTGACTTTTCGTCAATTGACTTTTTCACCGTTTACTTTTTTCCACGTCGACTTTTTACCCGCCGACTTTTAGGACTTTTGACTTTTTACTATTGACTAAATGTCCCATTACTTAACCCGCGCGGCGCTGGGGTCTCCATCCGAACGTGCGGTGCTGGGGGGGTAAATTTTACTCTTCCCCTCGTATCTTCCGAACCAATAACCGCAGCGAGACGCGCAAGGCGGCGATCGAAAGCTCTCAGTGAGAAGAATCTAACGCATGCCCGAAATTATTAACATAAGGTCACATGTCAGGTCACGGTCAGGTCAAGTGTCAAAATTTAAGTATTTGGGTTTTTGGGCTATACTTTCCATCCAAAGCCTTGTATTGCAACCATTGTTACGATCGCAGCAGATACAGTGGTACCTGTATTCAGGACTAGACGGAGCGCAGCTGGTGCGCACGCAGCCAGTAACAACACGGAAGCCAGCAATGGCCGCCAAACAGCTGACAATACAGCGGACCACAACAACTGAAGGAAGACACTGCTAAATCATACAATCATACATAATTATAACTGATCCATACACCTCCCCCTGAGGTTCACAAACAAAACACAAATACTGATCCATACACCTCCCCCTGAGGTTCACAAACAAACAATGATCTTCACAATTCCCCCCTTACACATAAGACTTTTGCGTAGGATCGACTTGTAGACGGTTAGGGGGGCGCGACTCCCTCGTGCTGCGTCGACGGGTCGCGTTCGATTCGTCCGCGAATCGAACTCGTTTGGCGGGAGGATCCTTTCTTGTCGGTGGAGTGGTAGTCGCGACCGGCTGTGGAGGAATCTCGTTGGTGGGGACGAGTGGGCGACATGGACGTAGGAAGCGTCGATTACGCCACAGGATCCGTCCGCTCGGAAGCTTCACCAGGTAGGTCCGGTGACGTCCGATGGCGACGATAACCCCTATCCTGTCCCAGAGGCCCGTCTGGTGATCTTGCATCGTGACGTGAGATCCGATCTTCATCGGTGGGAGGGGTCGAGAGGCTTCGTTGTAGCGGTCCCGGGCGGCTTCCCGTTGAACTTGAGCGCGCGCTTGTCACACTCGTCAGCGGCCTGACGCCATCGGCTTGCGAAGGCGGTGTGGTGCATCGGCACCGTAGGCCTGAGCGGGTGGCCGAAGAGGACCTCGGCGGGCGAACGGCCGTCAGCGCGGGGTGTGTTCCGGAGCTCTAACAAACCTCTTGTGTACAGCTCCTCGTCGAGATGACCAGCAGTGCTGCATTTCTGGATCAGCCGCTTCACACTCTTCACAGCTGCCTCGGCGTGTCCATTTGACTGTGGATAGTGTGGCGAAGATATCTGGTGGGTGACTCCCCAACGCTTCATGAATTCTCGGGTGTAGCGCGCTGTGAACTGCGGCCCGCCGTCCGTTTTCAGGCAGTTCGGCACACCGGTGACAGCGAACACGTGACGCAGGTTGCAGACAAGAGTTCTCGCTGTCGCTTCACGGCCGATAGAGATCGTGATGGGCCAGCCGGAGAGACGGTCAGCGACGACCAGCCAAGATCTGCCAGAGTGCGAGAAGAAGTCCGCTGACATCGTCTCGAAGACGCGGGTCGGCTCTGGGTCACTGATCATCGGCTCCTTCTGCTGTGACGGTAGATACCTCCGATATGCTGAGCAGGCCGACACGGTGTCATAGATCTGCTGGTTCAGGCCGGGCCAGTAGACGGACTGTCGAGCGCGTCTTTTCGTCCGCTCCACGCCCTGATGACTTGCGTGAAGACGCTGAAGGATGTCCCGTCTCAGGCTTCGTGGGATTAGCAGACGTGCGCCACACAGGATGATGCCATCGTCAATGGTGAGGCTATCTCTCATCGACCAGTAAGGACGAAGACTGGACGGTAGATCAGACTTTTGATCCGGAAAGCCGCTTCGGATGACGTCCACCAGAGCCTGGTATTCATCGTCGCTCCGCCCAGCAGTGCGAATGTCATCGATGAGCAGGTCTGGAGCAGGCGCTGGGGAGCATTCGACGTCGGCGAGCTGCTTGACGCTAGCCAGCGCCACGCTGCGGAGGTGATGTTCGATGTCAGCTTCTGCTTCCTGATCATCTTCCGTTGGGTTGTCCACTGGAGCTCTTGATAGCGCGTCAGCAATGCAATGAATTTTGCCGGACTTCCATACTGCGTTGAAGTGGTATGGTACCAACTTCTCGCGGAGGCGGAGGAGACGAGGGGTTCTCAATCTGTGCTAGAGATTTCTGATTGAGCAGCGGGATCAGAGGACGGTGGTCAGAGACGATGTCGAACTCCTTCAGGCCAGCCAGGTAGAGGTGGTTTTTCCGAACAGCCCAGCAGATGGCAGTCATCTCCAGTTTGATGACGGCGTATCGGGATTCCGTTTCAGAGACGAAACGAGAGCCACACTGGATCAGACGCCACTGGTCGTCCTGATGCTGAAGGAGGGCGTAGGACAGTCCGTGCAGTCGACTGGCGTCGGTATGCCGGGCTGTGGGGAGGCCTGCTTGGAAGAATGTCAGCACAGGGGGCGACACCAAGGTCGCTTTCACTGCCTCGAACGCGTCCTGGTGGATGCTGGTCCAGCACCAGTGGTTTTGGGGCCGGAGCAGGTCGCGCAGCGGGCCGGCAGCATGTGCAGTTTCCGTGGAGAAGGAGGCCAGCTGGTTGACTAGCCCCATGAAGCTGCGAAGGTCGGTGATATTGTGCGGCACCGGGAAGTCTGAGATGGCGCGCAGCTTGCGCCGATCCACAGTGAAGCCATCCTTGCCGACCTCGAATCCGCAGTATTCGACCTTCGGCTGGGCGAACTGCAGCTTCTTGGGGTTGAGGGTGATGTTGTGTTCCGCACACCGTTTTAGAACCGTGATGACGTGCTGTAGGTGAGACGAGTAGGTGTCGTCGTGGCACAGGATGTCGTCGATCACCTTGCACGTTCTGGGGATTCCAGAGAGTGCGACGTCACCTCGGCGGTTGAACTCATCTCCTGACGAGCTGAGACCCTGGACGCATCTCTCGAAGCGGAACCTGCCCCAAGGGGTGATGAAGCAGGTCAGGTTTTTCGATTCCTCTGCGAGCGGAACTTGAAAGTAGCCATTCTTGGCGTCGAGCTTTGTGAAGAACTTGCTGTCCTTGTCGATGCTGGTGATGACGTCGTGGCAGGACGGTGCGGGGTGCGCGCCGCGGCGCACGTACCGGTTCAGCATCGTCAGGTCGACACAGATCCTGACGTCGACGGTGTCTTCACTACTGCCCTCTGTAGGCTTCTTGGGTACGATGACCAGAGCGTGGCACCACTCCGTCGGATGGGTGACCTCGGAGATGATGCCGTCTCGCAGGAGTTTGTCCAGCTGCTCCTTGGCCTTGTCCCTCCAGGCGAATGGAATGGAGCGGGCTGCGGTGATGGCGTACGGCTTGGCGTCGTCGTTGAGCACGATCTTCATCGGTCCCCCGACCATCTCTCGAAGTGGTCGGTCGAGATCGAAGACATCGGGGAAGGCGTCCTTCAGCATGCTCAGGTGCTGGTTCTTGACGGCTTCGGACGGTTCACCCTGTTCAGGATGCCAGACAGGATACTGCTTCTTCGCTGGCGTGAGTTTGGACGGTGGTCCACTTCGTGCTGGTATCGTCTGATGACCGGTATCGTCCGAGGAGGCCAGCTTGTGCACGCGGTGGCTGGACGAACCGACATCATCGGAACAGGTGTCGAAGTTGGGCGGTCTTCTGCTGTTGACCGGTCGAGGCGGTGTATCGACTTGACCGATCTGCTTCGGGAAGTTGGGCGGTAGAATTCCGAGTTCGACGCACTGAACCCACGACAGCAGGGCGCCGGCTACGTTCGGAATGACGCAGACGGTGACGGACGATGCAGTCTCGGCACCCAGTCTGAGTGTGCACTGGAACGTCCCTCTGCAGTCGAGTTCGCCCCCAGCTGCGCCCAGTAGACGATCCGGTGACGGCGACAGGTCGTCCACGTTGACGCCGATCCTCCGAGCCTGCTGGATACCCATGGCACAGACTTCTGCACCGCTGTCAGGGATCCAGGGGATGACGGCCTGTCCAAGGGAGTACTGAATCTCGATGTCTACTTGCGGCGTTCGTCGTGCCGATAGGCCTCGGACTCGAATCCCGTGCATGTAACGTCCTCGGGGCGGCGGGGATGCCTCTCGCTGTGTGCTCCGTGAGTCTGGAGACGCTCCTCGCGGTCTGCTTCGCGAGTCTGGAGACGCTCCTCGCGGTCTGCTTCGCGAGTCCGGAGATGCTCCTCGCGGTCTGCCTCGCGAGTCCGGAGACGCTTCACGTTGTCTGTTCCTCGTGTCCGGAGAAAACAGGCGATATCGCTGTTGATGATGCTGTTGAGATGGGGTGTGATCCTGCTGTCGAGGCCCATCTCTTGTCTGTGCAGAACTGGCGGTCCGAGGCTGGCCGCTCCTGCACATGGATGAGAAGTGATGCAGTTTGTCGCACGTTGAGCAGCGGTTGTTGCGGGCGGGGCACGAGGACAGCCGGTAGTGCCACTCGCCGCCGCAGTAGCTGCACTGCCTGCTCGGCTGGCTCGGCGACACGTCTCCAGGGCGGCCGCGGCTGGGACATCTCCGTCCGCGGCGGTACGCCGAAACGGCGTTGAGTCTGTCACTTGTTATGGCAGAGGCGTTCGTGAATGCGTTCTCGCGAGCGCGGCAGATATCGATGGTTTTCTGCAGCGTTAGCTCCTGCTCGGAGAGCAGCGCTTGTACAGCGGCTTCGTCATGCAGTCCGGTCATGATGCGGTCACGAATTCGTTCTTCGGTGCAGTGACCACAGAAGTCACCAAACTCGGAGATCTCCTTAAGCGCGATGAGGTAGTCATCAAACGTCTCGTCAGGTGCCTGGTCACGGCGATAGAACTCTCGGCGGTCTAGCACGACGTTGCGCTGTTTCCGCAAGTAGCTTTCCATCGCCGAGATGGTGTCCTTTAGACTGGTAGTCTCTGCGATGTCGATGCCGTACTTAATGATACGGTGCCATTCGTCGTCTACAAGAGTGTAGAGTGAAGCTCGCTGTTCAATCACTGATAGCTGGTCCACACCGGTTAGCATGTGGTACGCCTTCAGCCGTTCTTGCCAGGTGGCGAATTCCCGGAGGCTGGCACCTCGGTCGCGCGCCCTTGACCACCAGGCCACGGCAGCTGCAGGTGAGTCGCGTGGCAGAAGCAGGTAGTTCGGCGAAACTTCTACAGTCGGCCACAAGGTGGCGGTGGCGACATCCGACACAGGTCACCGATCGATGCGAGGCTGTCGGCGAGACGAAATTTAAACAGGTAGTAATGAATCACTGGAGCTCAGTCCGATTATCACAAAATCTACCGACCGCGCCATGTTACGATCGCAGCAGATACAGTGGTAGTGAGCCAGATACCTGTATTCAGGACTAGACGGAGCGCAGCAGGTGCGCACGCAGCCAGTAACAACACGGAAGCCAGCAATGGCCGCCAAACAGCTGACAATACAGCTGACCACAACAACTGAAGGAAGACACTGCTAAATCATACAATCATACATAATTATAACTGATCCATACACCTCCCCCTGAGGTTCACAAACAAAACACAAATACTGATCCATACAAAGTGCTCCCTCACAATATCTCACAAAGTGCTCCCAAATGTATAATGCATCTCCCGCATAAGTAAAAGTGAAATTTTAAGCAACGGTCAAGGTCAAGGTCAGGTCACAAAAGGTCACAGGTCTACGAAAGCCATGCGACACATGTTGTATGGGTTATTTTACACGTATAATTCGATAGAAGCAGCCATTTTCACAGCCTGACACCATATAATCGCCCTCAGGTCAAGGTCAGGTCACAAATAAGGTCAAAATTTGAAATTGATTAATTTAAATAAACATTGCATGTTTCTAGACTAAATTTGTCTTCGAAATACAGTGGTGGCATTTATTTGTCTGTATCTGGTCAGTAAAAGCCAAAAAACGCAATTAAAAAAAATGACGTCATGAGTTACTTATTCTTAGAGCCATAAGTCAGTCAAAAATAAAGAAATTGCTTTGAAATTTGGTTTGAACATCGTTCATACTCGGCTCTCTAATATATCTTCCGGTTTTTTGAAAAATTTCAAACAAAAAACTTTTGTGGAAATTCTTCCCCAAAAATCAGTTTTTTGCATTTTTGGGGGTCAAAAACCCAAAGTTTTGAACATCTGAGATAGCCATGTTAAAGACAATATTATTTCCTTTCTTTTGATGCCTTTTATTTGCGATTTGCATCAACACGCTATTTTCTACCTTTTTTCAAACATTTAACGTTTCTTCACCAAAAATGACATGACATGACGTCACTAAAACGTCATTATCTCCTAAAAAATTCCCACGAATTTCAACAAAATTATAACACAAGATGTAGAATTGATGCACCATAAGGTACCGCAAGTTTCACTTCGATATCTATCATAGTTTTCAAGTTATGGAGAAAATCCGGGAGGGGGGTAAAATTTACCCCCAGCGCCGCGCGGGTTAACATCCGTTTACTTTTTGCCATTCGACTTTTCGTCCGGCACCCGGAATCCGCCCCCCCCCCTGCCACTAATAGTGGTAGCCAGGAGGCTGCCACTAATAGGGTTAAGACATTACCGGATTGACTTGAACCATCACCGAAATTACTTGCAGCACTGATTATACTATTTACTACGCTGGGGCAAGGGTGGTAAAGTGTGCTGTCCGTATGGATAAGGTCGGGGACAAAATGCTCTTTCTCATGAAGTACTCGGGGGTCAAAATGCCAGCAAAAATCATTACTATGTCATTCCTGTGAAAATTTACTAAGCGATCATGTTCTTAGAAATACTGATCTTCAAAACCACTTCAGATGTATTATTCACTTAATCATCATATTTATCACGTCAGTATATATGTACATTTACATTTTTGCTTATAAATTAGCAGTTGTGTTTCAGCTCTTGATAGCCAATAATAATAATAAATAACCTTAAGCAAAACAAATCCGACGAGAAAAAAGATCCGGACGATAGATTCAACACGTGGAGTCACTGAACCAAAAATGCACCTGGGTCTTCAAGCATGGCCTATAATAACATGATCCAGAAGGAATTGGGCTGATATGCGTATCCTCATAATAGGAAGCATTCGAATAGAAAATAGATTTGAATATATATATATATATATATATATATATATATATATATATATATATATATATATATATATATATATATATATATATATACAATATATCCAATATGCCCCTATGAAGCTGTAACGAGGGCAGCTCACTGTCTCGGTTATCGTACACCCTATCCAAGATAATCTGGATCGTTTCCAGTACAGGCACGTTTGTGAATAAGCTCTCGACATCTATCGATGCTAACATACCGGTTGGACGGTTCGTTCTGAGAAGATCAACAAACTCATCGATGGACTTGAGGCTGTGGCCGGTTGGAATATACGGCTGTAGGATGTCATTTAATCTCTTGGCCAACCAGGGGCGGATCCAGGATTTTCTAAGGCAGGGGGCTTCAGGCCTGAGGGCGGCATATTTCCTCGGTGACGGGGGCGGCATGGTGCCTTCCGAGGGCGGCATAATGCGTTGTGAGGGCGGCAAGATGTCTTCTGAGGGTGCCAGGGTGCCTTCCAAGAGTGCTACGATGCTGTTGGTAGACGCAAGGGCGCCCTGGCGGCCTCCCGAAAACGCTACGGCGCCTTCGGCGCCGGGCAATCCTATACAAAAATGGCGCCGTTTTCTAAGGCAGGGGGCTTCAGCCCCTACGGCCCCCCCCCCCCCCCCCTGGATCCGCCACTGTGGCCAACTTGTATGTAGGAGTCCGAACTTGTGATATGATAGGTCTCAGCGGGGACCCACAAACGTGCCTGTACTGGAAACGATCCAGATTATCTTGGATAGGGTGTACGATAACCGAGACAGTGAGCTGCCCTCGTTACAACTTCATAGGGGCATATTGGAGAAGCTGTTGTTGGCCTGTACAACCGAGTCGCCATTTCGTGGCCCGATGGGCAGTTGTATCGTCAGAAAGATGGGATAGCGATGGGGTCCCCGCTGGGACCGTTGTTTGCAAACTTTTACATGAGTGAGGTAGAGGCAAAAACACTAAGCGACAAAAATATTGTCCCACATATCTATTGCAGATATGTGGACGATGTATTTGTCGATATCACAGACATAGATCACCTGCACGCACTAATTGAACACCTACAGGCCAATTCAGTGCTGAGATTCACCTACGAACGCAACGTACAAAACAAACTACCCTTTTTAGACGTCATGGTCACCTCAGAACAGGACAAGTTTGTAACAACAGTACACAGGAAAACAACAGACGCGGGGCGATGCCTAAAGGCCAACAGTGAGTGTCCGTCCAGATATAAGACCAGCGTCATACGAGCATTCATTAGGAGGGCGAAACGTAACTGCTCGTCTTGGGAACTTTTGCATACAGTTTTGTAGGATTAAGCAGATTCTAGTGAATAACGGTTATTCCAATTCAGAGATTGAGAGGGAAATCAAGATGTACATCGATCGTGTAAGAGCCAACTCAGCAAAATCTAATCAGATAGGTCAAATGATTCATCTTTACTATAAAAAACACATGTCAACTGCTTATAAAGTAGATGAACGAGTAATTCGGAACATTATTCGGAACAATGTCGTTTGCATCAACGCAGCAGATCAATTACGGCCGACTATTTATTACCAAAACCGAAAAACTAGTCAACTCTTGATTCGAAACAGTCCGGCTTGTAGCAGACTTGTCAATGATTCAATGTGAATCGACTACTTTTGATTGAATCATTCTTATTTCAAATGAATGACTCATGAATCGATTCACCTCATGCGCAAACCTGTTGCGAGTCACTGATTGAATCATCCATACAGATAAAATAGGCTGATTGAATCATTCATTGCTCAAAGAATCATTCTTTTTTGGTCGAACAGCATAAACTGTCCACAAAATATGCCAGCGGCCCAGCATTCATCTGTGCCCTGTGGACAAACCAGGCACTCAATGGCCAATTATATGAGCTCTGTGTCCTGAGCTGTAGCCTGTAATTCATCTATGCGTAAAGAAGGTGAGGCTTTGTGTCCAACTCCAGTGGGCACAAAGCCACTGTTCAATCAGCCCTAACTAGGTGAATACCTTGGAACTGGTAGGGTTAGGGGTAGGTACCTAAATACTTAGAAAAGGTAACTAACTCATACTTTGGTTCATAAACCACACAGTACACGCACACCTTTTTCACACGAAAAATTATCAAAAGGTACCCACCTTTTCCTAATTTCTAGGCTATACCATATCAAAAACTAAATCATAAACAAACATTTGCATGACCTCCGCATGTCCCAAATATCACTGTCGCATCGGCGCCGCTTTATTCCACATCATGCTTTATAAAAAAATAATACCTAATGCAAAATCAAAATAAATGTTCTATTCGCTTAAAAAAAGTGAAACGTAAAGTCATTAATGCTTTTGGAACTTGGAATTTGCAATTATAATAAATATTATAAATATCATTTTATAATCAAAATAAACAATACGCATGTCCAATTGGCTCACATTCACATTCACATTCGGAAATACATTCGCGGACTATTTGGATTGGCTTCAAAATTGGTACACAGATAGATCACAACCTAGTGATCATTCTGGTAAAATCTTAGAGTCGCACATTTAAAATCAAAAGAGTTAGAGCAGGTCATATGTTTAAGGTCAAACAGCAGACTATTCTGATGTGCATGCAAATTGGCACACAGGTAGAGCATGACCTCCCTATCACGCTCATACAATCTTAGAGTCGCACATTCAAAATCAAAGGAGTTAGACAAAGGAGTCGACACTTCCCTTTAATGTTGAGTGATTTAATCAAGATTGAATCATTCATTATGGTAATGTTGAGTGATTGAATCATGATTGAATCATTCATTATGGTAATGTTGAGTGATTGAATCATGATTGAATCATTCATTATGGTAATGTTGAGTGATTGAATCATGATTGAATCATTCATTATGGTCCGTGAATCACTGAATCGACTCATGACAAATATGAATCATTGACAAGTCTGGCTTGTAGTGATGGTTTGAAACGCACCAATGTAGTTTACCAATTTGCCTGTCCGCACGAAGATTGTAGGCTTCGTAACGTAAACTACATTGGGGTCACAACCACGTCGCTATCTAGACGACTGACGATGCATCTGAGGGATGGGGCACCACAGGATCACATGGCTCACCATCACAACGCCAAGTTGATCTGGAAGCACCTGGTTGACAACACTTCCATCATCAAATCACAACCATGCGCATCTCGCCTCCTCATCCACGAAGCTTTGTTGATCCGCCATCGCAACCCTCACCTAAACAAGCAGCTAAAATCCTGCATAACTCTAGGCCTGTGGGGATAGGCCTCGCAGATCAGCAAAAGCTGGTATGTGATCGTCATCGCTATCAGCAAATGCGCTGAATATGGGGTATGGTAGTTTGTATTCACGAGACGCACAAGACTTAAGATTATAATTCGAATATGTGTAGTTTATGGGCGCTGTATTGTGTGCAATGTCACTTTTGAAAATGAATTGAGAGGATTCGAAACGTAATATAACCAAACATGTAACTACGTAACTTTGGAGAATTGAGAGGATTCGAAACGTAATATAACCGAACATGTAACTAATGAACCTTGGAGAATTAATATTTGACTTACAAACTAACACCAAGAAAGTGATCAGAAGAATCGAAGGAAATGAGCGGAAACTACAAAAAGCAAAAAGTGTCTTGGTCTTTAACAAAACATGCGTATATATATATATATATATATATATATATATATATATATATATATATATATATATATATATATATATATATATATATATATATATATATATATATATATATATATATATATATATATATATATATATATATATATATATATATATATATATATATATATATATATATATATATATATATATATATATATATATATATATATATGTGTGTGTGTGTGTGTGTGTGTATACGGCATATATGACACAGGAAAGCAAACACATAGGTGGACGCGTTTCGTCATAAAAGACTTTATCAGCACCATATGCACAAGATGAAATAATGCACACACGCAAGAAAAGCCGGGGGCTACCGTCGTAGTGCTTTCGTATTGGTCCATTTCTGAATCGCTCAGTACAGGGCTGTGACGTGATTGGTGCCTCGCAATCTGATTGGCTCTCGCAATGGTAGCCATGGTTGCGTCATTTGCCATTTGCGTTGTTGATCATTGTTGCTCTCGCGATGCGGCGGTTTTGCTGAGGTATATGCTGAGGTGAGTGACAATTTGTGGAATGCGATGTTAAAATTGATATAAATTGTTTTTTATACTGATCTGGCAAATGTGTGTGAGTTGTGGATAAACATGACAGTCATCTTCTGAGCCGTTTTCGTGTGTTCAGTGCTGAAAAACCGTGAATTTTAATTTAACCTTTTTATTAAGTAAAATTTGATGAGGTTTGATCAAATTATTGCTGCATTTTTGTCATATAGCTCGGCTTACCGTCTCCCAACAACGCGAACCGTCCGATGAGCGGTGTATTCCACGTTGCAAGACCGCAGAATAATAGTGCAAATTTGTTCCTGCTTTTACTCCATGTCTTTAAAATGATGCAGTATGCTTAAAGGATGCATACCTGTGGTTTCAGATCGAGGACCTAGCCGAGACCCCGACGTCCAGAGAAGTGGACGAGCTGGAGCGATCCGTTGGGCCCGTCACTGTGGAGCCAGCGCCACCGGTCACCCCGGCTGAGCAGATATCGGGTGGTGAGTTCAGTCTCGCGCAGCAAGCCCTGGCGTTCGTGGTGGTTACGTGGCTGCCAAATGTCGAGATCTGGACTCGACACTCGGGAGGCCAACAAGCGAGGCGCTATCCAGCCGTCTTCCTGGATCCGGGCCGTCAGCTTGTGCAACCTGATGGTGCCGCCGCCAGCGTGGATGAGTGTGGTGGAGGAATTCGAGCTGCTGTTCCACCTGGCGATGGGTCGCAACACAGATCGGCAGCTGGGCATAGTTGGCCGTCTACTGGCCGACCTGCTGATGAAGCGATCAAACCTGGATCGCCGGATCGCCCGCAAGTTTGTCACCATGCGTCTACATCTGCGAATCAGGTGGCTGAACCAGGCTAAGACGACGGCAGCAGCGACACGGCGCGCCGCCAAGCAGATCCGCCAGCATGCGAGGGGCGGCAGATGAGCTGTCACCACGCGTCTGCATCTGCGGATCAGGTGGCTGAACCAGGCCAAGACGGCAGCAGCAGCGACACTGCGCGCCGCCAGCCTGTGTCCACGGCTCATAGGACTGGCGGCTGTGTTGTGCTCTGTCGGACTGGGGAGCGGCATTGGGTAGTCTGTCAGCCGCGGGGTCCTGTGTCCACGGCTCATAGGACTGGCGGCTGTGTTGTGCATCGTCGGGACTGTGGAGCAGTCTGTCAGCCGCGGGGGTCATGTGTCCACGGCTCAGTGGACTGGCGGCTGTGTTGTGCCCTGTCAGACTGTGGAGCGGTCTGACAGCCGCGGGGGTCATGTGTCCACGGCTCATAGGACTGACGGCTGTGTCGTGCCCTGTCGGACTGTGGAGCGGGATTGAGTAGTTTGTCAGCCACGGGGTCCTGTGTCCACGGCTCAGGACCGGCGGCTGTGTTGTGCCCTGTCGGACTGTGGAGCGTGGCTGAGGAGAATGAAAGCTTGCGGAATACGGTCCCTGTTTCAGACGGTTTCTACGCCGGATGAACAGTCGCCGATAAAGACCGCAACGGCGACGGGTAGACGATCCCGGTTCAGGTAGCTACGGCGGCGGGTGAACAGTCCTCGGTTCGAGCGGCGGGTGGACGGGCCCCGGTTCCGGTGGCTCCGGCGGCGGATGGAGGTTCGGGCGGCTTGATACCAATTTGTGAGTCGCAATGCAGTATATTATACGGTCACGTCGATACGTGTCTGATAGTCGCCATTGCAAACCAGTTTTGATGTAGGGGAAGTATCAGCAAACCACCGTAACCGTCTACAGCGCCCGCAAGATGGCGCACCGTGCCATGTATTGTGAGGCGCGAGGGGAGTGTAGGCACCAATGACGTCACGCTAATGTTAAACGAAAATGGCCCAAAAATTGCCGGACGGTTCTATCTCTCTTATACGGCCTCATTGAGAAAAGCTATACATCACAGTTTCAATCTTTTCGAATTAGTATATGAATGTTCCAGAAGAACGTGATATGTTAAGTCAGGCACCTCCTTCATGACCTATTGTCTTGCTTTAAATTCCTCAAGGCCGTATATACTAGGTAGACCCGTCCGGGGTAGGCAGCGAATGGGGGTGACGTCAGAGGCACGTGACGTCACGCGCTCCTTATTCAAATAGTGTTAAATTGGGCTACTTTCACGTCCTACCAATTGAGTACCTTGGGTGCCAGCGGGATGAATTAAGCACTTAATGATAGATTGAAATGTTCTCTACAGCTCGCTTTCGGTCATTTTCTCCTAAATTGCAAGGGTGAGCCGCTAGGCGATGTCAAATCGAGGTATGCAAAAAGTGGGCGGTCCATGCCCATATATAGTCAAGGCCCGCCCCTGTACACAAACAAGGCGGCCGCGCCGGTCTCGAACGCTCCCGATTCGGCCACCCCATTGGTGTAAACTGTAACTGTGACGTCATTGAACCGTGACATCATTGGACAGGGTGGACACGTTACGGAGATAAGCATGACACCCCCTGTAAATTCCTGTAGCTTTCATTAACACAACCTAATATAATAACATGTCCTCAAATAATGCCACAATTAAGTTCTAACGCAAATGATAATAAACGTCAAACTGTGCTTATTTATTAAACCCTTTGATGTCTTTGATACTGAATACTGCCGCTGATTTTGCCTATTTTATAATCCGGCCCTAGTATTAATCGTGTCGTTCGTTGCAATACATGCTGCTTCGGTCGCTTTTCTATTACTTTTAGTCTTACAAGAAGCCAAAATCTCCGCCCCAGCCCAATTCTCATCGACATCAAAGGGTTTAATAATAAGCACAGTTGACGTTTATTATTATTTGCGTTAGAACTTAATTGTGACATTATTTGAGACATGTTATTATATTAGGTTGTGTTAATAAAAGCTACAGGAATTTAAAGCAAGACAATAGGTCATGAAGGAGGTGCCTGACTTAACATATCACGTTCCTCTAGAACATCATATACTAATTCGAAAAGATTGAAACTGTGATGTATAGCTTTTCTTGCGTGTGTGCATTATTTCATCTTGTGCATATGGTGCTGATGAAGTCTTTTATGCCGAAACGCGTCCACCTATGTGTCTGCTTCCTGTGTCATATATGCCATAATTGTCTGTGTATTCATACACACACACACACACACACACATATATATATATATATATTATAATATATATATATATATATATATATATATATATATATATATATATATATATATATATACATATATATATATATATACATATATATATATATATACATATATATATATATACATATATATATATACAATATATATATATACATATATATATATATATATATATATATATATATATATATATATATATATATATATATATATATATATATATATATATATATATATATATATATATATATATATATATATATATATATATATATATATAGATATATATATATAGAGATATATATATATATATATATATATATATATATATATATATATATATATATATATATATATATATATATATATATATATATATATATAGATGTATATATAGATATATATATATATAGATATAGATATATATATATATATATAGATATATATATAGATATATATATATATATATATATATATATAGATATATATATATAGATATATATATATAGATATATATATATGATATATATATAGATATATATATAGATATATATATATAGATATATATATAGATATATATATAGATATATATATAGATATATATATATAGATATATATATATAGATATATATATAGATATATATATAGATATATATATAGATATATATATATAGATATATATATAGATATATATATAGATTATATATATAGATATATATATATAGATATATAGATAGATATAATATAGATATATATATAGATTATATATAGATTATATATAGATAGATATATATAGATAGATATATATATATAGATAGATATAGATAGGATATAGATAGATATAGATAATAGATATTAGATAGATATAGATAGATATAGATAGATATAGATAGATATAGATAGATATAGATAGATATAGATAGATATAGATAGATATAGATAGATATAGATAGATATAGATAGATATAGATAGATATATAGATATATATAGATATATAGATAG